>CM040402.1:128472150-128567150 GCA_022702515.1 Ilyophis sp. 1 JC-2022
TGTTTTACACCACAGAGGCTGTAAGGAAGGAGATGTGGGGATGTCGCAATAAGGGTGACATTTTTTTTAAAATATCAAAATGACAAGGTCTAATAAACCTCCTTGGGGATATTTGATAGAACATAATCTGTATGGCTCCAAGTGATGTCCAGGCAGCGGGCCTCAACCGTACAGGAAATGTATAGTCACCGCCACACTGATGAGAACAGGTGTTTCAGTTTCTGGATTAAACAGGAGTCAACCAGAGTCTGTCTGCACAGCTACCAGCGATGTTATTCTTGTTTGTAATAGAAATTGAGACTGAATTACCTCCGAGAAGATTATATGTGCTGAAAAAAACTCAATTAAATTAACTGTGAAAGGCTATTTATTTTAACCCGAGGATACGTTTTTTTCTTTTTTTTCTTTCTTGTTTAAAACAAAAAAAAAAAGACATTTTCGGGGAAACGGCAAACGTCAAGATATTGGCAAGAGAACAAAGGACGGAGACGTCCTGGCAAACTCGGCTGTGTCATACTGCCATCATGTGGTCGCTAGAAGAATTACAAGGCTGGGTAACAATGAAACGCACACAGCACTGGGCCGCTCGCTGAGCAGAATGACTCACCGACGCACCTGCGTGCTACATGACGCTATCAGAGTTTTCATAGAGCAGTGGTTCTCAAACTCGGTCCTGGGGGACCCCTTGTGTATGCTGGTTTTTGTTCCAACCACAATTGAAACCCCAGAATTTTAACAAGTTGTTAATTTTTCTTCATTTGATGTTTTTCATGTTTTGAGGGATTATATGCTTTCATAATCCACATTATGTAAAAAATAGAAATGCACGCTGCAATCGACCCAAGTTGGAGGCTAGCACAGAATTTTCTTGAGACTTTCCATATTTCATGGATGTAGATCAAGATCAAGACTAAATTGCCTTTGGCTCAAGCCACACTGCCGCTAACATTTTTCAGGCCATTCATTTTCAATGAGAGGCAATTTGTCGCTTCCGTGAGGCACGTGAGGCACGTGAGGCCCACAGGCGACCAGGGGATTCGAGTGATGCCAGGCCATCTCGAACGAAGCTGTATGCATCTCTCTCAACAACATTTTCGCCATGACACTTTCAGTGGTGGTACATCGTATATTCAAATGATTATTGTCATACAATGTGAGCAGCAGGTCGTGAGATTTATGATCTGACCAATTACTGTCATGCGGTGTGAGCACCTAAATTGTGGGCTTTGGACGTACACGACGGGTGATTTAATACTGCAGTATGAGCTGACGAGATGCACAGTGTAATCCCGGCTTTAAAGCTTGGTTCAGACTTGACGATAATTCCCAGATTTTAAGCCTGACAGTCTGCGCTAATTATCCTCTCGAGTGAAAATTCTCAAGACTCCCAATTTTGCCGACAGCCCCGTAAAATCCCCACCAGTCAGCGCAGGCAAGATTTTTTTCAAATGTATTTGATTCGGTCAGCTGACTAAAAAGGGCACAGTGTGAATTGATCTAAGACTGAAATCCGAGACTGACCCTGGCAACAGCCAATGGGCTTTAAACTCAAGAGGAAGATAAACAGAATGGACAGGAAGTGACCTCATGTTATGCCTGGTGCACACTACAGGATAATCATGCTGAATTTGGGCCCAATTCGCCCCTCCCGACAATCGCGGGAGCGCTCCTGATTCGAGGTTGGTCTGAACCGATTATCTGCTCAGATTATCCTGTAGTGTGAGGTGTTTACACTTAGTGGTCCGACAATTTTAACCTTCCCAAACAGCTCAGACTCATGTTTAATATTCACGACTCAAAATCCTGTATTGTGAGGAGAACAGTGATGGACTCTCTAACTGGAACCCACAATAGCCAATGAGAGATGAGTTTACTGGGAAGTGGAAGTTGCTGAACTCACAACAGGAGGCACAGACCAGTTATGTCTGAACCGCCAGAATACATCAGCGATCAATCAAATGAATCAACATGGTTTTGTTTTAAAAATCAGTCAGTGAAAGCAAGAAATGGACACACACACACACAGCCAGACACACACACATGCACACACACACAGCCAGACACACACACAGGCACACACACATGCAGACACACAAACTGCTTAAAAATGCTATGTGCGAAAGCCGTTTAGCAACTGTTACAGCTGTTATGACTAAAAATAGTTTAACGTTTAAGCTGAGACTCTGTTGAACAGAATTCAGTGATATGAAAATGAGGTTTATTTCACCTGGATGATGTTAATGTTGCTAATCCTCAAATTTTTAGCATTTTTATTTTTTGCTAATCCTGGTATTATGGACATGTGTTCAAGGTGCAATTACATCACAGAGGATGGTGATCAGCATAATTATGCATCCTGCCTGGCAGGATAATCCCTGCACACTTCCTGTCAAATTGGGTGGGTGTGGGCGGGGCTGGGGGAGTTGGAGCAGTGCTAGGTTTGGGGGGGGGGGGGGGTGCATGGGTCCTCATGGCTCAATCCCCCCCCCCCCCCACCTACCCTGTGCCTTCCCAAAGCCGTTTGGTAGGTGACCCACGCAGCTACGCCATGTGACTGGGGGGGCGATAAGCTGAAACGGGCCTTAGGGCCGTGACCCGCACAGCTACGCCGTGTGACTGGGGGGGGCGATAAGCTGAAACGGGCCGTAGGGTCGTGACCCGCACAGCTACGCCGTGTGACTGGGGGGCGATAAGCTGAAACGGGCTGTAGGGTCGTGACCCGCACATCTACGCCGTGTGACTGGGGGGGCGATAAGCTGAAACGGGCCGTAGGGCCGTGACCCGCACAGCTACGCCGTGTGACTGGGGGGGCGATAAGCTGAAACGGGCTGTAGGGTCGTGACCCGCACATCTACGCCGTGTGACTGGGGGGGCGATAAGCTGAAACGGGCCGTAGGGTCGTGACCCGCACAGCTACGCCGTGTGACTGGGGGGCGATAAGCTGAAACGGGCTGTAGGGTCCTGACCCGCACATCTACGCCGTGTGACTGGGGGGGGCGATAAGCTGAAACGGGCCGTAGGGTCTACGCCGTGTGACTGGGGGGGCGATAAGCTGAAACGGGCCGTAGGGTCGTGACCCGCACAGCTACACCGTGTGACTGGGGGGGCGATAAGCTGAAACGGGCCGTAGGGTCGTGACCCGCACAGCTACGCCGTGTGACTGGGGGGGCGATAAGCTGAAACGGGCCGTAGGGTCTACGCCGTGTGACTGGGGGGGCGATAAGCTGAAACGGGCCGTAGGGTCGTGACCCGCACAGCTACGCCGTGTGACTGGGGGGGCGATAAGCTGAAACCGGCCGT
This sequence comes from Ilyophis sp. 1 JC-2022, assembly GCA_022702515.1. Classification (NCBI taxonomy): domain Eukaryota; kingdom Metazoa; phylum Chordata; class Actinopteri; order Anguilliformes; family Synaphobranchidae; genus Ilyophis; species Ilyophis sp. 1 JC-2022. Next base: position 128,475,451 of record CM040402.1, read on the forward strand.
AGGGTCGTGTGTATCTTCCTGACTTCAGCTGCCCTGTCCTGCTGGTTCCCATGGCAATGTTTCAAAAGGCATAAAAAGGAAAAAGGTTCCATTAAGTTCCTGAGGTTCACTGCCATCTCCACACCCCAAAAGAAAATAAAACTCTTATCTTTACTATAAATAATAAATAATAACATTATTGAGATACACTCAAAATGCCAACATGTGAGAAGTACTGTACTTTATTAATGTTTCAATAGCACCATGGGGGCTAGTGCAGGGGTCGCTGCATTTTTTAATCTGAACCCTCCAAACATTTATAGTTCATTAAGGTTTTCAATTGTACTATATAGCTAGTGGCTGTAGAGGGCGCTACAGGACAATACATAAACTTCATTATTTTATTTTGAGCCTCTTTTGGTTGCTGGATTTTAAGGCAAAAAGACCAGGATTAGAACCCCTGCCCTGATTCACAAAAACACTGCAACGCAAGAAATTAATTCATATTAATTTGACCCGTCAAAACAAACTACTGCCCATTGTTTTGCTATTGCCGAATCCTGCATTGAGAATGAGTTAGACAGACTCAGAGAGCAGGAGGTATTCCACAAAACAAGATTATCAAGTTATCCAGATAACTCTGAGAACGATAAGGTTGTATCGTCACATTTGTTTGATTTCAGTCGATGAATATCTGGTTCAGGAGTTTTATTTATTCATACAAATTGTTCGCTTCTCATATTAAATAAAGTTTCTGAGCTTATTTGAAAATATTATTTTGGAATTATCTGGCTAACTTGTTTATTGAGCTTTGTGGAATACCCCCAGGTTGAATATTTAAGGCACTAGGTCAGTATGGCCATAAATGTGGGGGACAATGAAACAATGGTTTCAGGATAAAGAACACATCAGCACTCAGTCAAATAAAGCTGAACCTTTCATTTCATGGTCTTCACAAACTTACGTATAAATGGTTACATATTAATTAATGTCTCGACGCAAACCGCAATGTCAGGTAGATTTTATGTACATGCAAATACTTGTACTCAAAATGTTCAGGCAGTTTTGCATACTTACGGGAAGTAGAGGAGTGGTAGTGGGGGAGTGGAGGAAAGGAGGAGAGGAGTGGTAGTGGGGGAGGAGTTGTAGTGGGGGAGTGGAGGAAGGGAGGAGAGGAGTGGTAGTGGGGGAGGAGTTGTAGTGGGGGAGTGGAGGAAGGGAGGAGAGGAGTGGTAGTGGGGGAGTGGAGGAAAGGAGGAGAGGAGTGGTAGTGGGGGAGTGGAGGAAGGGAGGAGAGGAGTGGAAGTGGGGGAGTGGAGGAAAGGAGGAGAGGAGTGGTAGTGGGAGAGTGGAGGAAGGGAGGAGAGTGGTAGTGGGGGAGTGGAGGAAGGGAGGAGAGGAGTGGTAGTGGGGGAGTTGAGGAAGTGGAGGAAGGGAGGAGAGGAGTGGTAGTGGGGGAGTGGAGGAAAGGAGGAGAGGAGTGGTAGTGGGGGAGTGGAGGATAGGAGTAGAGGAGTGGTAGTGGGGGAGTGGAGGAAAGGAGGAGAGGAGTGGTAGTGGGGGAGTGGAGGAAGGGAGGAGAGGAGTGGTAGTGGGGGAGTGGAGGATAGGAGTAGAGGAGTGGTAGTGGGGGAGTGGAGGAAAGGAGGAGAGGAGTGGTAGTGGGAGAGTGGAGGAAAGGAGGAGAGGAGTAGTGGGGGAGTGGAGGAAGGGAGGAGAGGAGTGGTAGTGGGGGAGTGGAGGAAGGGAGGAGAGGAGTGGTAGTGGGGGAGTGGAGGAAAGGAGGAGAGGAGTGGTAGTGGGGGAGTGGAGGATAGGAGTAGAGGAGTGGTAGTGGGGGAGTGGAGGAAAGGAGGAGAGGAGTGGTAGTGGGGGAGTGGAGGAAGGGAGGAGAGGAGTGGTAGTGGGGGAGTGGAGGAAAGGAGGAGAGGAGTGGTAGTGGGGGAGTGGAGGATAGGAGTAGAGGAGTGGTAGTGGGGGAGTGGAGGAAAGGAGGAGAGGAGTGGTAGTGGGAGAGTGGAGGAAAGGAGGAGAGGAGTGGTAGTGGGGGAGTGGAGGAAAGGAGGAGAGGAGTGAAGAATATTGGGACGCAGCCATGGGCTCTAGTGCTGTCCTTGTCTGAAGTTTCTCTGTGTTTTTACACAATGTGTGTGTGTGTGTGTGTGTGTGTGTGTGTGTGTGTGTGTGTGTGTGTGTGTGTGTGTGTGCGCATGTGTGCAAAGATTTAAGCATTTTACACTTTTCCAGGCATTACACACTTATGACTTTAATTACACAGCTAGATTGCTATATTGTTTACAAATGAATGTCTTGAATATTTTTTTTCCTTAGTTTGAAACCATTTATATGCTCGATGATATCCAGTACATAGTCTTGCAATAGCTTGAAGCTGTTCGGCATTGTAAAATATATTTGCGATATATATTTCATTTTATGTGCTTTTCAAAGATATTACATTGAATATTTAAATTTTTTTATTCCTTTTTTCGTTCTTATTCATAAAATATATGCTTGTACACAGCTGGATCAACTGTTCTGGCTTGAGAAACATAATACATATTGTACTTTGTTATATATTTTGGTTATTCTTCATTTTATAAAGCCTGTGCAGGAGAAGGCTGCTTACAGGTTGTGTGGGTTTAATTAATGTACAGCTGGGTTTAGTTAATGTACAGCTTTGCCCTTACAAATATAAATAGAAAAACAATAATTATCTGTGCTGTGCTGATTAGTGCAAATAAAAACTATGTATTGCATTTATATTATAATTCTATGATTTGCCACTATATCGCTAATGGCTGTAGAGGGCGCTACAGGACAATAGATAAACATAATTATTTTGACCCTTTTTTAGTTGGTTGCTGGATTTGAATGTAAATAGAAACACCAGCAGACCCTGTAGCGCCCAGGTTCAGGATAGAGAACCCCTGCCCTTATTCATAAAAACACTGAAATTAACTGATATTAATTTGACCCCTCAAAGCAAACTACAGCCCAATTGTTTTGCTATTGCTGCATCCTGCATGGTGAATGAGTTAGACTGACTGAGAGAGAAGGGTGAATATTTAAGGCACAAGGTCAGTATGGCCATCAATGTGGGGGACAATGAAACACTGGTTTCAGGATAAAGAACACATCAGCACTCAGTCAAATAAAGCTGAACCTTTCATTTCATGGTCTTCACAAACTTATGGGCTTCACAGAATGGAAGACATTACATCACAGTGCATTTGGCAGGTTCAGCACATGGAGAAGTTCAATGCTTCTTGTAGGAGCCTTAAACTCAGGCAGAATGAGATGAACATTACATCTGCAATGAAGATGGAAAGAGCTAAGAAAGGATGGAATCAGTGAGATTTTACTAAAAGAGGGTAACAGACAGAACCCAAAGCCCTCCTTTCCACTTTTACAGACAGAACCCAAAGCCCTCGTTTCCACTTTTTACATTTATATTCATTACATTACATTACATTCATTTAGCAGACGCTTTTATCCAAAGCGACGTACAGTAAGTGGATACAGAAAGGTCATCGAAGTAACTACAGAACAGATAAGAAAGCACATTCTTCCCATAAAGTAGCAGCTATCCCTAGTAATGAACACAATGCAGTTCACAGTGAACTGGGTAAATCAGCTCTAATACAATTCTATTCTAACTATTATAAACTTGACAATCTTGAGTACACAGTTCAACAAGAACACAAACCATGAGGTCCTAGATAAGTATTAGACTAATATTCACTGTGATAATCCTCTTCAGCGAGCTTCTTTCACATTGTCATGCAAGTTGTTTTCAGTTCAGTTTGATTCTTATGGTTCCAGAACATCTTTCACTCGCATCATCTCAATTGCATCAATTTATTAAACAGTAAATAGCTGGGAAAAAAAGGTATTTAAGTAAATGATTGCTTATATATTTAGATCACAACTATATTTATTATTATTTTGTCACTCACTAAATGTATATATATGTATATATATTTCTTCCCCTGTCCACTGAAGCAGTTAAAGTCGAAAGGCTTTTTTTGTAATAATACACAGTTCCTCCTAGGGATCCGGGCCTGTACACTTATTATTTACCCATGCAACATCAGGATTATAGAACCTGGGGAAATACTAATCTACTAAGCGCCCCATACTACATTAAAATACAAAAGACCATTACACAATTACCATTAACATTACACAAACCAGCTCAGATCAGAATCAATAATGAAACTGTTTTAGAATAAATGTCATTTTTCTTGGAATGTCTGGTTTTTTATAAAATGTGCTCATGGCCACTGAGGTCACCAAGGGTTCAACGTGCAAATCCCGAGTTTAAAGATTAGATTGATTCGGTCTGGTTGTTATGGAAACAGTCATTTAATTTAACCACAGACTCTTTTGATGATTTAAAAAAAGTGGTCTGGTCTGGTAGTTCTGATCTGAACTGGCCTAAAAAGCAATACATGGAGGAGAACCAAATTTCAAACAAAGTTAAATCTACATGTAATGAAGTCTGACAGTATGTAAAGTATTACCCCAACAAATCACAAATTAAACAATAAAAGCAGTTGAACATTTTACCAGTGCAGCATACTGTCATATTCCCCTCTTGTCATACAGTTGTTTACTGGCTTTAATTGTGATTATTTCTCTGAACACCTCATCTGTGGTTGTGTTGAGCCTGATAGTGTCTCTAGTAGTTACGATGGAGATGACAGGTTCTACCATTAGAGGTAGAGATAGGTAAAATCTTGACTGAATATACCTTTAGCGGTTTATTTTGGTAGCTGTTGCCTGTAAGTCTGTTTCACAGTAGGGGCAACAGGGGATTCCTTGGTAAATAAACTCAGCTGTTCAGGTTTGCTCGAACATAAATTTGACAACATTGAAAAGCATAAGAGCGCACGACTATACACACGTCTTCCCCTCGTCTGGTCATCTCTTCACTCAGTCTACTCCAGCATCTCCTGCAGCGTTTCCACCTTTTCTGTGTCTTTGTTCTTCTACTCCAGCATCTTCTGCAGCGTTTCCACCTTTTCTGTGTCTTTGTTCTTCTACTCCAGCATCTTCTGCAGCGTTTCCACCTTTTCTGTTTCTTTGTTCTTCTACTCCAGCATCTTCTGCAGCGTTTCCACCTTTTCTGTGTCTTTGTTCTTCTTCAGCATTTCAATCAGGCTGCGAATGCCCTGACGAGTAGAATCTGAATGAAACTTCAGAGCAAGCTCTTTTAGGCGGAGAATGGACTGGTAAGACTGCTCTATGAGTTTGATCTTCTTACCCTCCGCTTCCTTCACCTGTTGCTCGAGTCTGGTCATCACCTGCTCTGCTGAGAGTATTTTGCCTTCAGCATCTTTTTTCAGGTCCTCATAAGTTCCAGTTCTTTCTTCTTCATGTGGCACATATTTTTTCTTTTCTTTTATGTGGAATTTGTAGCTGCATTTATTAGTACAGACCGTACAGTTGTCATCCAGGTCCATTACAGAACACCAGCTTAGGTTTACTACCCACCAGCACCCCGGATAGTGGCAGTTTTCCTCACACATAGTGCAGCATGTTGCTTTGCTGTCAATGTCGACCTTCTTTTTGCCAATAACAGTGTATTTATACTGAAAGTTCTTATTTTTCTTCATGTCCTCTCTGTGCATTTCCAGAGTTTTCTGCTGGTCCTCAAGTGCCTTGTGCTTCATCTCTGCCACCTTGATCTGACTCTCCAAGCTGGGGATGGAAGCTTCCAGGATCTGGCGTTCCTTCATCACATTTTTAGTCATCCTCAAGCTTTGAGTTTCCATTCCATCCAAAGCCTGAAAAAGCTCACTGAAGCTCTCTGTACTGCTATCCCAGGAAGTTTTATAGGATTTTTCATATTTCTTACCAGGCTTCTGAAAAGGAAGGTTGTTGAACAGGAAATGAACAGGTTGATCATCTTCGTCTTTGGGGAAAGGTACACCAGACTTTTTAACTGCCGCAAGAGCATTTGAAGGTGGCGTCCAGTCTGAGAAAGTGATGAGAGTCAGGATGTTTTTCTCCATGTTCTTCCCAAAGATGGACAAGATGGCATCAAAGATGTATTTCTGGCTGAGACCTAGGCGATTTTCAGATGCCTTCACCACAAGGCAAGCCGCATTTATTTGTTGAACGCCGCTTAAAGAATTCAATAACTTGTACAGTTTCTCAGCAATGCTTTTATCTTTCTCAAGACCTCCCGTGTCTCCATATCCTGGTGTATCAATGACTGTGAGGGAAAAAGGAAGAAGCATTTCTTCAGTTCCATAAATCTCATAGGCAGTAATCGCATTGGTTTGAGAATCGGTTTGGGATTGGTTGCCTTCATCTGGAATGATTTGGAACCTGATGTTATCTTCCCACTTCACCCCCAGCATGTAGTTGACCATCATATTGATGAGCGCAGACTTCCCTGTTCCTGTTGCTCCCACCATCATGATTGTCCTGTTTATTTTTTTGGGATCCGTTCGTCCAAATGTGTATCTCCTGACATCTTCACTCAGATCTTCCTTGACTGTGTTCAGCATGTATATTGGCATGGGTGTTGTTGCAATCAGTTTACTGTTCTTAATTACATCTGACCACCTAGATGTAGATTTTTCTCCTGTATTAGAGAAACTAAAAAATGAAAAGAAACATAACAATGTATGTGTTTTCATTTGGTTATTCATAGTAAGTAACACACACACACACACACACACACACACACACACACACTTCATGAATCCAACTTAAAAAGTACAGACAGCTATTCAGAGTACACGGAATACAATACATAAATAATTCAGGGCACATAATTAAAACTTTCATTTCGCCATAGATTTGTGCCAACAGAACACCCTCAAACAAAGGAGTCAGTCCAGAGACAATCTGTACAACATCTACCATCTGCACTCAAAAATACCGATATTACAGCAACCAAGTGTTGCATACATACAGTTTGAATCCTGTAGAAACTGCAGATAGATATATCTTTACCTTATTTCAGATCGTGCAGAGTCAGCCATGGTTGAGTTCTCAGTTACCAGTCCTTTTGTAAGCACAGAAAGAAAATGATTACAGATGTTTCTCAACCAGGAAACACATGCAGATGTGCAGAAGAGAAAACATTTCTGCACCGAAAAAAAAAGATCATGACAAACAGTGGTCTCCACTATTATTGGCACCCCTGGTAAAGATGAGTGAAAAGGGTTATAAAAGATTCACCGTTTGGTGAATTAGCTTAATGTCACACTGTAAAAATGAGAAAAATCCAACCTTTAATCGAAGTAAATTTATGATGAGAAAAAAAAATCCCTCATCAAAAAAAATTTTTTTGCCACAATTATTGTCACCCCTGCATTTATATATAGAATAAAGCAATAAATCATAATTTTTTATATTTGGTGACATATCCTTTGCATGCCATGACTTCCTGATGTCTGTGACCCAACCACATCAAAAAACTCTTGATCTTATTTTTTGGTACTCTAACAAGCGATTCTATAACGTCTCTGCATTTGAATGGATCTCTTTGGGAATTGGGGGGTGGGACTAAATTTAGCTGTAAATTATGCTGGAACAATATGGAATACATGGCTGGTAAAATGGCTGCAAGTCATCAAGGGTCTGTGGTATCAAACGAGCCTCAAACCATCACTCCGCTGCCAGATATGCAGCAGATATGGATGGACCACTTTAAGGGTTGTTTTTCCTGACAGATTTTCCTATTGAACTCCATGAAAAAATAAGTCAGGAGAAGAAACTCTTCAAGTTATCCATCCATATCTACTGTATTTCTGGAAGCAGAGTGATGGTTTAAGGCATGTTTGATACGTCAGACCCTTGATGACTTAGAGCCATATAGCCAACCATGCGTTTCATACTGTTCCAGTGTAATGTACAGCTAAATCTAGTCCCACCCCTCAATTCCCATAGAGATCCATTCAAATGCAGAGACATTATAGTATAGCTTGTAGGAGTACCAGAAAATAAGATATCAAGAGTCTTTTGATGTTGTTGGGTCACAGACATCAGGAAGTCATGGCATGCAAAGGATATGTGACCAAATATAAAAAATGACTTTATTCTATATATAAATACAGGGGTGCCAATAATTGTGGAACATGTGTTTTTGTTCAAAATAATTATTGCTTGATGAGGGATTTTTTTTCTCATAATAAATTTACTTCGATTAAAGGTTGGACTTTTCTAATTTTTTCAGTGTGAGATTAAGCTAATTCACCAAACGGTGAATATTTTATAACCCTTTTTACTCATCTTTACCAGGGGTGCCAATAATAGTGGAGAGCACTACGATGTGTAGCACAATCACCCCTCCATTTGCGAGAGTAGTTTATTCTTAATTTAATATATTGTACGTTACGCAATAGAATGCTTTGAAATGTGTTAATATAACCTATAAATAGATACTCTTTCTACTGAAACAAACAAAATTATATTAACCTTGAGAGAAAACCAAGAAAAAAATATTTTATTTTTATTAAATATTTTTTGGTAAAAAGTGTCTAATTATGCATATAAGGCGTTACATAAACAAGCGTTACTGCTCACATGTTGTAGTATTGCACCTTTGATATTGTTGTGGTAAAAGATAGATTATTCATTATTTATGTATAATTATATATCATGGTGTAGGACTTTCTATATGAAACAATGGTGTCAAGAGGGAGATGCTTTTCTGTATTGGAAGGGTGTCTATTGCAAGACACCCTAAGAGGCCCAACCAGCACACTTTGAATTCATGACCGTGCACTCACAAGCACACACTCATGCCAAGGAAGGAAAAACAAACTCTGTGATTTGTATCTGTGTGATCGGGTGGGGCATGGTCCGGAGCCAGGCACATAGAATGAGCTCATCTTTAACACTGGTAAATCAAGGACATGCGTGCGCATCCCCACGTTAGTGAATTGATGGGAAAAGCTTATTCTTAGGCAAAAAGGTAGAACAATCAGAGACTATTTCAGTTACATTTGTATATTCAAACATCAGAGTGATATACGTATCTTGATAAGGAGGTAAAAGGACCCATTCACACCTGCATACACACACTCACATGGGACACAGCTAATAGAGTTTGGTAAATTCAAGGAAAACATTTCCTTTGTTCTGTAACAAATATTTAGTATAAAATACATTTGACAAAATAAGTTATCTTTCTTCATCCACAACCCGTTAGTATAAAAGAATATGTTAGTACACATAATGTTTCAAATCACAAAGGAAGGTTTTATGCTTGGTTTATAATTATACATACCTGTGATGAATAACAATAAAAGGTTTATAGCTAGTATTATATAACCCATCATAGCAGGGTATTATTATGTAATTAACAACTATGGTCAGACCATATAATGGTCTTTGATATAATTAAATCATGGTATTTCAGTTAAAGTATAATATAGAACACAGGCCAATTGTAATGCTAAATAAGACCAGCAGAGACCGCTGCAGACCGTGGAATATATTCCACAGGGGGGAGGCGCTTTCACACTTTAGGGTGTGGTTTGAAAGACGCATATAACGGGGTCATCTGAGTTGGCCCGGGGCTAGTTTTGTTTTGTCTCTGTCATCAACGGAACGGTGTTTACGTCTAGTGGGTGAGCATGATATTGACGGACTAAGACTGGACTGTGTGATTGAGAGTGTTGTAATATTGTTTAATATATGTATGTTTAGCCGATCAGCCTGGGTATGTATATTCATGCGAATTTATATACAATAAATTACGTTATGCCAGACTCTGGAATGTAGTGTCTAATTGGGAGAAAGTTTGAATAATTTGTAGTGGAATGATCCCGACCCCTCCCGACGGGGCGGTGAAAGGATTATTCTATTTATTTTACTGCAATATTCAACATAATAATACGGCACTCCTGGAGTACTTTAGCAAAATATAGATCAACATATTAACAGCATTTCAGAATCATTCCTTTATTCTATGCGAATAAATAATACAAAGAGTTTATTCCTACTTGATGTAACGCACGGTATGTCTCTAGTCACCGCTTGTGCCTTTTCTATCAATAGTAGCGCCATTTTGTTTCCTTGATTCCAACACACCGACCAGTACGATGGGCTTGTTATGATTTACCTTTCACGTTAATCTAACATCATAAAATTGAATATTCACGAAGCGAGAGCGTTTTAAAGATAACTGAAACACTTTTTATTCCCTCTTAACAAAACTAAATTATGTACGGACTCACCATTGAACATGAATGTTTTGTTATCAAAAACTGCATTCTGACCTCTAGAAATTACAACATTCTGTTGGGCTTGTGTTAGTCTACTCTTGTGTATTTGTAGCCGATTAAATGCAGTAAAACGCACGATATGGTACTGAAACACTCTGCTATTATTACCGTGCTCACAAAGCGTAACGAAGAATAATCTAGCGCGAGGAACATAGATAGTGCACCTATCATGCATGTCTTTGAGTGTGGGAGGAAACTGGAGTACCTGGAGTAATTCATGTAATCTGAGCACACACAACTGGGCTGGACTCAGTAGATTTCAGGGCATTTTTATTGCATAATAAGTAAGTTTCGTAATTGCGTGATCTAAGTCACGTCCACGTGCACTTACAATTTTGTAATTACAAAATGCAGCTTACAGCATCTAAAATGACTATATTTCATTATTTTTTATTGATATCATGATCTAACATCAAAATACATTAAATGAGACAAAGCAAACTAAATTGCTGTGAAATTTGTTTTAATCACCTTTGTAACACGTAATGGAGGGGTGATTGTGCTACTGATCTATATATATATATATGTTTTTTATAAAATAGGTGTAAACCCCACTGATACACATTCAAAGCAGAAGGTAGCCTACTCTGCTTATGTTGCAAGTCTCTCAGACAGGACACTCACACTCTTCCTCTCGGATGAAACGAAGCAAGGCAGGGAAGCAAAAAAAAAATGGAAGTGTTCGTTTGTAAAAATGTAGTCGCTTGGAAACCTGTGTTCTAAACGTGGGTTCAGTACTAAGGGCATCAACTACTCAACTACGAAGCTACATACATAATATGCAAATAAATAATTCGCAATGGAGTATAAATAAGTTTGTTTTGAAGTTCATTTCACTGACATTGTGAAGCAACCAATCGGTAACATAGATCTGGTGAAGTATAATTACAAATGAGAATCTAACAGCATAAAACTACAGAATGAAGAGAAATCAAACAAAGCCACACTCTCACCTGTGTTTGTCAGATCGTCTTCAGTCCAGAGAGGTGCGTCTCCCTGTGGCTCTAAACTTTTATAGTCTAAGCAGGTGGGATGTCCTTCTGCCCTGGTGTTAAGGGTTCTAATTGGCTGGAATCTCCGATGCTGAGATGTTTTATTAACCACTTGCCAACCATTTTGGCGGTATGATTATATTTTTTCAAAAATACTTTCAGTTTCATGTTGAGTCACAGCTATAAGAAAAACTACATAAAAATAGCCGCATAAAAGCAAGAGCCAGAGGAGGAGGTGGAAATCCCCAGCAGTGATACTGGAGCATAGAGTCAGTGTTACAGACCCAGTGATAATGCAGCATAGAGTCAGTGTTACAGGCCCAGTGATACTGCAGCATAGAGTCAGTGTTACAGGCCCAGTGATAATGCAGCATAGAGTCAGTGTTACAGGCCCAGTGGTAATGCAGCATAGAGTCAGTGTTACAGGCCCAGTGATAATGCAGCATAGAGTCAGTGTTACAGACCCAGTGATACTGCAGCATAGAGTCAGTGTTACAGACCCAGTGATAATGCAGCATAGAGTCAGTGTTACAGGCCCAGTGATACTGCAACATAGAGTCAGTGTTACAGGCCCAGTGATAATGCAGCATAGAGTCAGTGTTACAGGCCCAGTGGTAATGCAGCATAGAGTCAGTGTTACAGGCCCAGTGATAATGCAGCATAGAGTCAGTGTTACAGGCCCAGTGATACTGCAACATAGAGTCAGTGTTACAGGCCCAGTGATACTGGAGCATAGAGTCAGTGTTACAGGCCCAGTGATAATGCAGCATAGAGTCAGTGTTACAGGCCCAGTGATACTGCAACATAGAGTCAGTGTTACAGGCCCAGTGATAATGCAGCATAGAGTCAGTGTTACAGGCCCAGTGATACTGGAGCATAGAGTCAGTGTTACAGGCCCAGTGATACTGCAGCATAGAGTCAGTGTTACAGGCCCAGTGATACTGCAACATAGAGTCAGTGTTACAGGCCCAGTGATACTGCAGCATAGAGTCAGTGTTACAGGCCCAGTGATACTGCAGCATAGAGTCAGTGTTACAGGCCCAGTGATACTGCAACATAGAGTCAGTGTTACAGGCCCAGTGATACTGCAGCATAGAGTCAGTGTTACAGGCCCAGTGATAATGCAGCATAGAGTCAGTGTTACAGACCCAGTGATAATGCAGCATAGAGTCAGTGTTACAGGCCCAGTGATACTGCAGCATAGAGTCAGTGTTACAGGCCCAGTGATACTGCAACATAGAGTCAGTGTTACAGACCCAGTGATACTGCAACATAGAGTCAGTGTTACAGGCCCAGTGATAATGAAGCATAGAGTCAGTGTTACAGGCCCAGTGGTAATGAAGCACAGAGTCAGTGTTACAGGCCCAGTGATACTGCAACATAGAGTCAGTGTTACAGGCCCAGTGATAATGCAGCATAGAGTCAGTGTTACAGGCCCAGTGGTAATGAAGCATAGAGTCAGTGTTACAGGCCCAGTGATACTGCAGCATAGAGTCAGTGTTACAGGCCCAGTGATACTGCAGCATAGAGTCAGTGTTACAGGCCCAGTGATACTGCAACATAGAGTCAGTGTTACAGGCCCAGTGATACTGCAGCATAGAGTCAGTGTTACAGGCCCAGTGATACTGCAGCATAGAGTCAGTGTTACAGGCCCAGTGATACTGCAGCATAGAGTCAGTGTTACAGGCCCAGTGATACTGCAACATAGAGTCAGTGTTACAGACCCAGTGATAATGCAGCATAGAGTCAGTGTTACAGACCCAGTGATACTGCAACATAGAGTCAGTGTTACAGGCCCAGTGATAATGCAGCATAGAGTCAGTGTTACAGGCCCAGTGGTAATGAAGCACAGAGTCAGTGTTACAGGCCCAGTGATACTGCAACATAGAGTCAGTGTTACAGGCCCAGTGATAATGCAGCATAGAGTCAGTGTTACAGGCCCAGTGGTAATGAAGCATAGAGTCAGTGTTACAGGCCCAGTGATAATGCAGCATAGAGTCAGTGTTACAGGCCCAGTGATAATGCAGCATAGAGTCTGTGTTACAGGCCCAGTGATAATGCAGCATAGAGTCAGTGTTACAGGCCCAGTGGTAATGCAGCATAGAGTCAGTGTTACAGGCCCAGTGGTAATGCAGCATAGAGTCAGTGTTACAGGCCCAGTGGTAATGCAGCATAGAGTCAGTGTTACAGGCCCAGTGATACTGCAGCATAGAGTCAGTGTTACAGGCCCAGTGATAATGAAGCATAGAGTCAGTGTTACAGGCCCAGTGATAATGCAGCATAGAGTCAGTGTTACAGGCCCAGTGATAATGCAGCATAGAGTCAGTGTTACAGGCCCAGTGATAATGCAGCATAGAGTCAGTGTTACAGGCCCAGTGGTAATGCAGCATAGAGTCAGTGTTACAGGCCCAGTGGTAATGCAGCATAGAGTCAGTGTTACAGGCCCAGTGATAATGCAGCATAGAGTCAGTGTTACAGGCCCAGTGATAATGCAGCATAGAGTCAGTGTTACAGGCCCAGTGATAATGCAGCATAGAGTCAGTGTTACAGGCTCTGTGATAATGCAGCATAGAGTCAGTGTTACAGGCCCAGTGATACTGCAGCATAGAGTCAGTGTTACAGACCCAGTGATAATGAAGCATAGAGTCAGTGTTACAGACCCAGTGATAATGAAGCATAGAGTCAGTGTTACAGGCCCAGTGATAATGCAGCATAGAGTCAGTGTTACAGGCCCAGTGATAATGCAGCATAGAGTCAGTGTTACAGGCCCAGTGATAATGCAGCATAGAGTCAGTGTTACAGGCCCAGTGATAATGCAGCATAGAGTCAGTGTTACAGGCCCAGTGATACTGCAGCATAGAGTCAGTGTTACAGACCCAGTGATAATGCAGCATAGAGTCAGTGTTACAGGCCCAGTGATAATGCAGCATAGAGTCAGTGTTACAGACCCAGTGATACTGCAGCATAGAGTCAGTGTTACAGACCCAGTGATACTGCAGCATAGAGTCAGTGTTACAGACCCAGTGATACTGCAGCATAGAGTCAGTGTTACAGACCCAGTGATACTGCAGCATAGAGTCAGTGTTACAGACCCAGTGATACTGCAGCATAGAGTCAGTGTTACAGACCCAGTGATACTGCAGCATAGAGTCAGTGTTACAGGCCCAGTGATAATGCAGCATAGAGTCAGTGTTACAGACCCAGTGATAGTGCAGCATAGAGTCAGTGTTACAGGCCCAGTGATAATGCAGCATAGAGTCAGTGTTACAGGCCCAGTGATAATGCAGCATAGAGTCAGTGTTACAGGCCCAGTGATAATGCAGCATAGAGACAGTGTTACAGGCCCAGTGATACTGCAACATAGAGTCAGTGTTACAGGCCTAGTTATACTGCAACATAGAGTCAGTGTTACGGGCCTAGTGATAATGTAGCATAGAGTCAGTGTTGCAGGCCCTGTGATACTGCAACATAGAGTCAGTGTTACAGGCCCAGTGATAATGCAGCATAGAGTCAGTGTTACAGGCCCAGTGATACTGCAACATAGAGTCAGTGTTACAGACCCAGTGATACTTCAGCATAGAGTCAGTGTTACAGACCCAGTGATACTGCAACATAGAGTCAGTGTTACAGGCCCAGTGATACTGCAACATAGAGTCAGTGTTACAGGCCTAGTGATAATGCAGCATAGAGTCAGTGTTACAGACCCAGTGATAATGTAGCATAGAGTCAGTGTTACAGGCCCAGTGATAATGTAGCATAGAGTCAGTGTTACAGGCCTAGTGATAATGCAGCATAGAGTCAGTGTTACAGGCCCAGTGATACTGCAACATAGAGTCAGTGTTACAGGCCCAGTGATACTGCAACTTAGAGTCAGTGTTACAGGCCTAGTGATAATGTAGCATAGAGTCAGTGTTACAGGCCCAGTGATAATGTAGCATAGAGTCAGTGTTACAGGCCCAGTGATAATGCAGCATAGAGTCAGTGTTATAGGCCCAGTGGTAATGCAGCATAGAGTCAGTGTTACAGGCCCAGTGGTAATGCAGCATTGAGTCAGTGTTACAGGCCCAGTGGTAATGCAGCATTGAGTCAGTGTTACAGTCCCAGTGATTATGCAGCATAGAGTCAGTGTTACAGACCCAGTGATACTGCAGCATAGAGTCAGTGTTACAGGCCCAGTGATAATGCAGCATAGAGTCAGTGTTACAGACCCAGTGATAGTGCAGCATAGAGTCAGTGTTACAGGCCCAGTGATAATGCAGCATAGAGTCAGTGTTACAGGCCCAGTGATAATGCAGCATAGAGTCAGTGTTACAGGCCCAGTGATAATGCAGCATAGAGACAGTGTTACAGGCCCAGTGATACTGCAACATAGAGTCAGTGTTACAGGCCTAGTTATACTGCAACATAGAGTCAGTGTTACGGGCCTAGTGATAATGTAGCATAGAGTCAGTGTTGCAGGCCCTGTGATACTGCAACATAGAGTCAGTGTTACAGGCCCAGTGATAATGCAGCATAGAGTCAGTGTTACAGGCCCAGTGATACTGCAACATAGAGTCAGTGTTACAGACCCAGTGATACTTCAGCATAGAGTCAGTGTTACAGACCCAGTGATACTGCAACATAGAGTCAGTGTTACAGGCCCAGTGATACTGCAACATAGAGTCAGTGTTACAGGCCTAGTGATAATGCAGCATAGAGTCAGTGTTACAGACCCAGTGATAATGTAGCATAGAGTCAGTGTTACAGGCCCAGTGATAATGTAGCATAGAGTCAGTGTTACAGGCCTAGTGATAATGCAGCATAGAGTCAGTGTTACAGGCCCAGTGATACTGCAACATAGAGTCAGTGTTACAGGCCCAGTGATACTGCAACTTAGAGTCAGTGTTACAGGCCTAGTGATAATGTAGCATAGAGTCAGTGTTACAGGCCCAGTGATAATGTAGCATAGAGTCAGTGTTACAGGCCCAGTGATAATGCAGCATAGAGTCAGTGTTACAGGCCCAGTGGTAATGCAGCATAGAGTCAGTGTTACAGGCCCAGTGGTAATGCAGCATTGAGTCAGTGTTACAGGCCCAGTGGTAATGCAGCATTGAGTCAGTGTTACAGTCCCAGTGATTATGCAGCATAGAGTCAGTGTTACAGGCCCAGTGGTAATGCAGCATAGAGTCAGTGTTACAGGCCCAGTAATAATGAAGCATAGAGTCAGTGTTACAGGCCCAGTGATAATGCAGCATAGAGTCTAAAGGATATTGATGATGACTTGAAAAGATGGGGTATGCTCCCTACTTCCTTTCAGTCCAGACTCTCAGTCACCAAAATGAATATATTGCCTCGCATTAATTTCATCAGTTCTATGATCCTTCTAGCTCCACCGGGTAATTACTGGAAGAAGCTGTATTCTAGTATCAGCACTTTTATATGGAATAAAAAAAAACCCAGAATCAAAGCTTCTACTCTGCAAAGACATAGATCATCAGGAGGTGTTAATTTGCCCAATTTCGAATGGTATTCATGATGCTTTGTTCTGCGTCCACTTATCACTTGGTTGAACTCAGAGACTCTGGTGTCATGGCGTCCCATTGAAGAACATTTAACATATCCACATAGCCTATCTAATTTGATATATTCTAATATACCCCATAGGACAGTAAAACGAGATTTCGGGCCAATAATTTCATATCTTTTCACTGTATGGCATAAAGTCCAGCGATTTGCCAAAATTCGCAATACATTTTTTGCTCAATCTCCTATTTTTCGTAACTACTCTCTTTTAATTGAGAAGAAACCAATTTTATTTCCAAAATGGAGGGATAGAGGTGTCTGTGTTTTTAAGGACATCATAGGGAAACAAGGTCTCCGTGAATTCCATGACTTAGAGAGGTCTTACAACCTACCGGGCACTTTTTATTTTTATTTACAGTTACGTGCAGCAATGCGTGCTCAAGGTGTTCCTTGGGGCACTGAGTTGGGAAATCATCCTCTTCATGTCATTCTTGACACCAAGGGTAAAAACAATGGTACTGTTTCTGACCTATATAAATTTATTACTAAAGCCTCATACAAACCTCTATCACTTAACAGACTCTGGAAGACAGATATTAATATCTCCTCGGATCTAGACTGGCACACTATATGGTCAAATATATCCCTGTCGTCCAGAAATCCTAACCATCAAATGATACATTATAAATTTATTCACAGGTCTTATTTAACTCCTCGAAGATTACAGCAAATGAAACTCAGAGATAATCCGTATTGTGATTTTTGTCCGGACAATACCATTGCTACTTTTTATCATATGGTTTGGCAGTGTCCAGAAGTCAATAGATTTTGGGGTATTGTTTCGTGTAATATGTCTAATATCATTGGAAGGGCCATCCCTCACTCACAATGTTTGCTTCTACTTAATGACACCACATCTTTAAAGCTAACTATAAATAATAAGCGTCTCTTGCTAGCTGGTCTCACAGCTGCTAAAAGAATGATAGCTTGTCGTTGGAAACCACCGCATGCATTGTCGGTGAGGGAATGGCTTTTTTCTTATCGGGATATTGCGTAGCTGGAGCTTTCTACGGCATGTCTACATTATGCCAAAACATCTAATATTAACTGCTGGTCAAAGTTATTAGAGAAAATTAATGATATGTTGTGAATATTAATGGTTTAACTGTCTTTCTCAGCTATGTTTGCATACACTTTGTCCAGTTTTATGTTCCGAATGTTACGTACATATTGCACATGTACATAGTATATTATATGTACATCATTTGGTTATTTCATATGTATACATATATTTTATGTATATTTTATGCCATTTCTGCGGATATCAACATGGATGATGGAGGAAATTAGCATTTATCCAATACTTCTATGTCTGAAAGATGTTCATTTTATGGATGCAAGGGACATGAGATTCCTGGGTGGTAGGGAGAAAGGGTTGGAAGTGGTGTGTGTGTGTGTGTGTGTGTGTGTGCGTGTGTGTGTGTTTTGTGTTTTTTTTTTGTTTTGTTTGTTTTTTTCCCATTGTTCAACACCTTGATTTCATCAGGTTAGGGTTTAGAGGGTGGGGACAGATTGGGTGGACTGGAGGGAACAAAATGTGGGGAGGAGAGGGGGGGCGGGCATTAGAATAAGTGATATTTCACTGTGCCTTTGTTATTTTTATGGATTTATAGATGCCTCTCCTCCATTGTGAAAATAATTATTCTGTTTTTTGTATTTTTGTTAGTAAAGTTGCTCCTCCTCTATTTTGTAAATAATGAATAAATACATAAAAAATTGATCACAAAAAAATAAAATAATGTAGCATAGAGTCAATGTTACGTAAGTAAGTAAGTAAGTAAAGTTTATTTATATAGCACCCTTCTCAACACGAATGTACAGAGTGCTTCACAGAGCGTTCAAAAGCAAATACAGGATAATCAAACAAGCGATAAACAGGAGCGGAAACGAGAGAAGACGACTAGCAGCCAAAACATAGGCGCGGCCATCTTGCCGTTTTGTACAAACTATGCAAACTGCATAGTTACAGCAGGGTGGGGTGGGGTGGGGGAGGGGGTGGGGAGTAGGCAAAAAAAACACTAATCATATACCAAGTCTCTAGGAGGCAAGGTATATGGTCTGGGGGAAAAAAAAGACCCCATGTATCCGAAAGCGGGTGAATGCATGCATGTGTGTGCAAGTGTGTATATCTGTAAGTAGTCCGTGTTTATGTGTGCGTAAGCCTGAAGGTTACATTCTGGCACTCAGCAATCTTGATAACTCAAGTCTGTAGAATCTTTTCACGAAGCACAGCAAGTTGATATGGAGGCCACCTCGATGTAAATAGTTTGTAGGTCTTTTCACGATAACACAGCAGGTTGCTATGGAGAAATCCTTGGATTGCCCTGTCCAAAAGTAAACAACAGGAGTCCATAAGATAGGTGCGTAGGAACGCCTCTTTGCATGTGAGTCTTCTGGGGGAGATTTCTGCAGGCGGCCTTGGCGGCCGGCCAGCGATGGGGTTCCGAAAAAAAAAGATTAGATGTTTGGGTTATAGCGAGGAAAACAGCATTCCAATTCGTTACTCCTCTATGCTCACTAGGTCTCTCAATTTGACCAATTCTTGACGCAAAGCAGTGATTTCAACCAAAATGTTAACCATCTTGCGATTTAGATCACATATCGCAACAGTCTGAGTACTCAATGCATCCGCTCAACTTTTTCTCACAAATGGGGGCACTTAAAATCCCAGGATGAAACCCTTATTTCCGGGGTTTTGTTGAGCGGATTGAGGAGCACACTCAACTGTGCACTCATCTGACAATTTCTGGAAGTAAACCAGAAGTAAGAACTACAGCTTGTAGTACAAGAGTGGCACATATTATGACCAGGCTGGTGACCAGCATGAGGAGGAGGTGCCAGGCTGGTGTTCTTCCACCCACTACTGAGGCTCCTGCCTGTTTGTTCAATGAATAAAGTGTAAAATGACCAATGTCTTGTTTGCTCCTTGTTACTGATAGAGAGTTTAATCATCCAATCCCCCAAACAACTCAAAACAATAGAGTCAATACCAACAGGAGAAATACACTGTTTGACATTACAAGAGGACTGGTACCTGAGAACTGGGCAATGGCACAATCTGACACAAGGTAATCGTATCTAACTGTAGTTTGTACGGGACTTAATGCAATATTAAGCTTCAGTTCTCTATTCCTCTATCCAGCATCATGCTTAGGTTCTGGTGCACGCAGGGTTAAAATAAACTTTTTCTCAAAGGATTGCTTGTGCGTTTCCAGACACTGACGATCTCACACCTGAAGCTCACGGCTGGTACTTATATTGTCCATGTTGCTTTCAGTCACTGCCATCCCCACACCCCATAAAAATAAAAAAAACATTTAATGGCTCCTTTTTTAGAACAGCAAACTTACTGACAGGTTGTTCTACAATCTTCCTTTTACTGGTGAAGTTTGAGAAGTTTTTATATTACTGAGGCTCCTCTGTCACATACTTTTATTTACTTCTCTTTATATAAAGCCACACGATTTGTAAACGGTTACACCATATACAGTTTTCATCATTTTATGACTAATTATACTGTAAAACAGACCAGTGTAATTCTATTTGTTTTGAATCCTGTGAATTGGGTTCCAAGTATTTCTCTGTTTCATCTTTGCCTTTTATTTTTGCCTTTTCTAAAAGAAGGGGGAGGTTAGTATAAGTCATTAGTTATAAGTCGCTAGGTCAGTATGGCCATCAATGTGGGGGACAATGAAACAATGGTTTCAGGATAAAGAACACATCAGCACTCAGTCAAATAAAGCTGAACCTTTCATTTCATGGTCTTCACAAACTTATGGGCTTCACAGAATGGAAGACATTACATCACAGTGCATTTAGCAGTTTCAGCACATGGAGAAGTTCAATGCTTCTTGTAGGAGCCTTAAACTCAGTCAGAATGAGATGAACATTACATCTGCAATGAAGATGGAAAGAGCTTCAGAAAGGATGGAATCAGTGAGATTTTACTAAAGGAGGGTAACAGACAGAACCCAAAGCCCTCGTTTCCACTTTTACAGACAGAACCCAAAGCCCTCGTTTCCACTTTTACAGACAGAACCCAAAATCCTCGTTTCCACTTTTACAGACAGAACCCAAAGCCCTCGTTTCCACTTTTTACATTTATATTCACTGATAATCCTCTTCAGCGAGCTTCTTTCACATTGTCATGCAAGTTGTTTTCAGTTCAGTTTGATTCTTCTGGTTCCAGAACATCTTTCACTTGCATCATCTCAATTGCATCAATTTTTCTAAATTTTAGCATCAATCTTTACGTAAGATCAAATCGAGTGAATTTACGATCAAATTTGTGCGTACGAATGTTTTACAAATGAGGCCCCTGGTTCATGTAATCATGTGTAATTCTCATTGTTTTGAATCCTGTTGGGTTCCCAATGTTCCTCTTTTTCAGCTTGGATTGTTTTAAAGTAAACATGAAGCTCATCAGGTCGGTACTTGTCTCAGTGAAAATAAGTGGTGGTAAATACATTCTTCTCAGGTCAGTTGATGGGTGTGTTTTGTCAGCTGGATTTTTTTACAGGGAGGTAACAAGATGATAACAGATAGCTTTGTTAAATGTTAGGTGATGCGCGCTAACTGGTTTTTCAAGGCAAATCTAGCTTTGCTGTTCCTGTGAAAAGTATGTTTCTGATCAGCGCTGTGATTTCCGGGAACCCAGCACATGCAGCTAAAATAATTTAAACCCATTTCAATGCAAAGTCAGTGTGATAATCCATACAGTATTCCAATAGTATGGAGACATACAAACGCAACATTTACTAAATACACAGCATTTCATAACCAATTAACACAGTTGCCTTTAATAGGTGTGTTATTCTACGCATTGTGCCCTGTCTCTTGTGAGTTGGCTTCCTGGTGTGTTTTTTTACTTTTAGCACTTTGGTTAGAAAATGGCCAAATCCAAATTCTTGGATGTTCTGCTTTGTAGATTGAACAACCATTGCTCCCCCCAAATAAAGCTCTTTCATTATTAATTTAATTTAATGGGAGCTCTAATGTTTTGCACTCAACATGTGCAGTACAGGCGCACATCCGGGTACTTGAGGTTGTGCTTTCCTGCTCCGTTTTTTATTTGTTATTTTATTTGTTTTTTATTTTTTATAAGTACAATTGTTATGATCCAGTCCAAATCACCATCTTAGAAATTTCCCAGAGGAATATACTCAATTAAGGATTTTAAAATTAGCTTTTGGTGTCAGTGGGAAACTTAATATAATTGGTTCTTATTTTCTTAATGTGAGATTTTGAGAAAATCAGAAAAGTTTTATTTCTGTTCGATTGAAATATATATATAGCTCATCAATAAAAACTTTCTGAATTATGGTATTTGGCTATTTGAAGCCGATAAACTCAAGCGTATATACCAAACGCCTAAAAAGATATGGAGCTGTATATAAAAAGTCTTGTGATAAGTTAGAACACATCACAAATATTGATTGTGGGCTTGCTTTGATAATATTGTCACATTGTTTATGATCAACTAATAAATCGGACCAAAATCCTCGCGTAAAATAATGTCGTCTAGAAAGTGCATTACAGGCCAGATCCCTTTTTCCATCCATTTTTCATTGAACAGTGATTTGTTTCTAAACAACCTATATCTGCAATTCCATACTGGGGTTTTGTGGGGACTAAAGCTGTGTTTGTACATTAACTCCCAGTACTAACGATAGTTTGACAGGCAGCTTTTTCAAATCATAGTCACATCTAAGAAGAAGATCAATACCTCCAAGTAAAAAAAAATGTATTTGGAATATGATACCATAAACTATTTTGATTTCTCAAAAAGAATCTCAGCCAGTTTATTTTAAGAGTACCATTAATACAGTCAACATCAATGGCTTGTAGTCTTCCAGCTTTATATTTTTTACCCATTTCTGCTTTTCTGATATAATGTGTTTTATTTTAAGAGTTTATTTTAAGAGTACCATTAATACTCATACATTTTATTTTAAGTTTATTTTAAGAGTACCATTAATACAGTTAACATCAATGGCTTGTAGTCCTTCTGCTTTATATTTTTTGACCATTTCTGCTTTCCTGATATAATGTGTTTTACTTTAAGAGTTTATTTTAAGAGTACCATTAATACTCTTACATTTTATTTTAAGTTTATTTTAAGAGTACCATTAATACAGTCAACATCAATGGCTTGTAGTCCTTCTGCTTTATATTTTTACCCATTTCTGCTTTTCTGATATAATGTGTTTTACTTTTCCAGATAAAGTTACAGTTGGCCTGGTTTACTGCTTTAAAGGCTTTTTTAGGAAAAGCCATAGAATAAACTGGATAAAAGAATATGGATATACTTTCCATTTTTGTCTAAAAATACGACCAAAAATAGAAAGTCGCTATGTGACCAAGCATTTAGACATGATTTGCATTTGCCTATTTCAAATGTCTCAGATTATTAAGCAATTTTGGATCTTTTCCGGGTTTAGGAATAAGAGGGATGATTTCTTGCTTCACAGTGTGTGGAAGAATCCAGTTTTCAGTAATGTCCTTTAACCCCTTTGTGCAGAGGCTTAATTTTGCCCATTTCCACTTGTTTTGTACTTTTCTGTTTATTATCACAGTCATGCTACAGCCACTCGTGATATGTGTCCATTATTGTTTATTATCACAGTCATGCTACAGCCACTCGTGATATGTGTCCATTATTGTTTATTATCACAGTCATGCTATAGCCACTCGTGATATGTGTCCATTATTGTTTATTATCACAGTCATGCTACAGCCACTCGTGATATGTGTCCATTATTGTTTATTATCACAGTCATGCTACAGCCACTCGTGATATGTGTCCATTACTGTTTATTATCACAGTCATGCTATAGCCACTCGTGATATGCGTCCATTATTGTTTATTATCACAGTCATGCTATAGCCACTCGTGATATGTGTCCATTATTGTTTATTATCACAGTCATGCTATAGCCACTTGTGATATGTGTCCATTATTGTTTATTATCACAGTCATGCTATAGCCACTCGTGATATGTGTCCATTATTGTTTATTATCACAGTCATGCTATAGCCACTCGTGATATGTGTCCATTATTGTTTATTATCACAGTCATGCTATAGCCACTCGTGATATGTGTCCATTATTGTTTATTATCACAGTCATGCTACAGCCACTCGTGATATGTGTCCATTACTGTTTATTATCACAGTCATGCTACAGCCACTCGTGATATGTGTCCATTATTGTTTATTATCACAGTCATGCTACAGCCACTCGTGATATGTGTCCATTACTGTTTATTATCACAGTCATGCTATAGCCACTCGTGATATGTGTCCATTATTGTTTATTATCACAGTCATGCTATAGCCACTCGTGATATGTGTCCATTATTGTTTATTATCACAGTCATGCTACAGCCACTCGTGATATGTGTCCATTACTGTTTATTATCACAGTCATGCTACAGCCACTCGTGATATGTGTCCATTATTGTTTATTATCACAGTCATGCTACAGCCACTCGTGATATGTGTCCATTACTGTTTATTATCACAGTCATGCTACAGCCACTCGTGATATGTGTCCATTACTGTTTATTATCACAGTCATGCTACAGCCACTCGTGATATGTGTCCATTACTGTTTATTATCACAGTCATGCTACAGCCACTCGTGATATGTGTCCATTATTGTTTATTATCACAGTCATGCTACAGCCACTCATGATATGTGTCCATTATTGTTTATTATCACAGTCATGCTACAGCCACTCGTGATATGTGTCCATTATTGTTTATTATCACAGTCATGCTATAGCCACTCGTGATATGTGTCCATTATTGTTTATTATCACAGTCATGCTACAGCCACTCGTGATATGTGTCCATTACTGTTTATTATCACAGTCATGCTACAGCCACTCGTGATATGTGTCCATTACTGTTTATTATCACAGTCATGCTATAGCCACTCGTGATATGTGTCCATTATTGTTTATTATCACAGTCATGCTATAGCCACTCGTGATATGTGTCCATTATTGTTTATTATCACAGTCATGCTATAGCCACTCGTGATATGTGTCCATTATTGTTTATTATCACAGTCATGCTATAGCCACTCGTGATATGTGTCCATTATTGTTTATTATCACAGTCATGCTACAGCCACTCGTGATATGCGTCCATTATTGTTTATTATCACAGTCATGCTACAGCCACTCGTGATATGTGTCCATTATTGTTTATTATCACAGTCATGCTACAGCCACTCCTGATATGTGTCCATTATTGTTTATTATCACAGTCATGCTACAGCCACTCCTGATATGTGTCCATTATAGTTTATTATCACAGTCATGCTACAGCCACTCGTGATATGTGTCCATTATTGTTTATTATCACAGTCATGCTATAGCCACTCGTGATATGTGTCCATTATTGTTTATTATCACAGTCATGCTACAGCCACTCGTGATATGTGTCCATTATTGTTTATTATCACAGTCATGCTATAGCCACTCGTGATATGTGTCCATTATTGTTTATTATCACAGTCATGCTATAGCCACTCGTGATATGTGTCCATTACTGTTTATTATCACAGTCATGCTACAGCCACTCGTGATATGTGTCCATTATTGTTTATTATCACAGTCATGCTACAGCCACTCGTGATATGTGTCCATTATTGTTTATTATCACAGTCATGCTACAGCCACTCGTGATATGTGTCCATTATTGTTTATTATCACAGTCATGCTACAGCCACTCGTGATATGTGTCCATTATTGTTTATTATCACAGTCATGCTACAGCCACTCGTGATATGTGTCCATTATTGTTTATTATCACAGTCATGCTACAGCCACTCGTGATATGTGTCCATTACTGTTTATTATCACAGTCATGCTACAGCCACTCGTGATATGTGTCCATTATTGTTTATTATCACAGTCATGCTATAGCCACTCGTGATATGTGTCCATTACTGTTTATTATCACAGTCATGCTACAGCCACTCGTGATATGTGTCCATTATTGTTTATTATCACAGTCATGCTACAGCCACTCGTGATATGTGTCCATTATTGTTTATTATCACAGTCATGCTACAGCCACTCGTGATATGTGTCCATTATTGTTTATTATCACAGTCATGCTACAGCCACTCGTGATATGTGTCCATTATTGTTTATTATCACAGTCATGCTACAGCCACTCGTGATATGTGTCCATTATTGTTTATTATCACAGTCATGCTATAGCCACTCGTGATATGTGTCCATTACTGTTTATTATCACAGTCATGCTACAGCCACTCGTGATATGTGTCCATTACTGTTTATTATCACAGTCATGCTACAGCCACTCGTGATATGTGTCCATTATTGTTTATTATCACAGTCATGCTACAGTCACTCGTGATATGTGTCCATTATTGTTTATTATCATAGTCATGCTATAGCCACTCGTGATATGTGTCCATTACTGTTTATTATCACAGTCATGCTACAGCCACTCGTGATATGTGTCCATTATTGTTTATTATCACAGTCATGCTACAGCCACTCGTGATATGTGTCCATTATTGTTTATTATCACAGTCATGCTACAGCCACTCGTGATATGTGTCCATTATTGTTTATTATCACAGTCATGCTACAGCCACTCGTGATATGTGTCCATTATTGTTTATTATCACAGTCATGCTACAGCCACTCGTGATATGTGTCCATTACTGTTTATTATCACAGTCATGCTACAGCCACTCGTGATATGTGTCCATTACTGTTTATTATCACAGTCATGCTACAGCCACTCGTGATATGTGTCCATTATTGTTTATTA
This sequence comes from Ilyophis sp. 1 JC-2022, assembly GCA_022702515.1. Taxonomy (NCBI): domain Eukaryota; kingdom Metazoa; phylum Chordata; class Actinopteri; order Anguilliformes; family Synaphobranchidae; genus Ilyophis; species Ilyophis sp. 1 JC-2022. Next base: position 128,502,053 of record CM040402.1, read on the forward strand.
TCACAGTCATGCTACAGCCACTCGTGATATGTGTCCATTACTGTTTATTATCACAGTCATGCTACAGCCACTCGTGATATGTGTCCATTACTGTTTATTATCACAGTCATGCTACAGCCACTCGTGATATGTGTCCATTATTGTTTATTATCACAGTCATGCTATAGCCACTCGTGATATGTGTCCATTATTGTTTATTATCACAGTCATGCTACAGCCACTCGTGATATGTGTCCATTATTGTTTATTATCACAGTCATGCTACAGCCACTCGTGATATGTGTCCATTACTGTTTATTATCACAGTCATGCTACAGCCACTCCTGATATGTGTCCATTATTGTTTATTATCACAGTCATGCTATAGCCACTCGTGATATGTGTCCATTATTGTTTATTATCACAGTCATGCTATAGCCACTCCTGATATGTGTCCATTATTGTTTATTATCACAGTCATGCTACAGCCACTCGTGATATGTGTCCATTACTGTTTATTATCACAGTCATGCTACAGCCACTCCTGATATGTGTCCATTATTGTTTATTATCACAGTCATGCTACAGTCACTCGTGATATGTGTCCATTACTGTTTATTATCACAGTCATGCTACAGCCACTCGTGATATGTGTCCATTACTGTTTATTATCACAGTCATGCTACAGCCACTCGTGATATGCGTCCATTATTGTTTATTATCATAGTCATGCTACAGCCACTCGTGATATGCGTCCATTACCTTTTATTTTCCAAATCACAATAGATTGTTGGCAGCTACAAAAATGGTTAAAATATTTACAATGTTTGCCAATACATTATATGTATATTACATTAAAATTTAGCCATTATCTACAGAATTAATTTTAATGTACGTTGAACATATAAACAGCTTTAAAAAATCTTGACAGATGAATATATATGGATTTTTAGTGGGATCAAAGCAGTATGATAAAAATAAGTTCTGAACATATAACTTACATATAGTCTATGAATCTACTAAACCTGTCATTTTCTTTCATAGCATCAAATTATTTACATTACATTCATTTGGCAGATGCTTTTATCCAAAATGACAATCCAAAAAGAGCAATATTTAAGATGTACATGCAAGATGTACGAAAGATATAGGAAACAGACTTAAACAGCAGTATAAAGCTTTAACTTACATTTCAGCATTTTATGTTGTTGTTTTTAACATTAAAAAACTATATTACATTGCATTTAAAAGAGAAATGATTATATTAGTAAAAATTGCCTTTGCATCTGTATCCCACTATGTAGAACATTGCTATGACAAACAGGTGCCCATGTGTTAAAAATGTATGACTTAATTAGGATATGATGCAGTATCTGCTTTTGTGGTTTTTAATTTTGCCATGAGCTCAGATTAGCTGTGTTTTTCACCTCTCTCAGTAGAATGCCATAAGGGCGAATGGATTCTTCTGAAATCTGTTTCTCTTTGTAAGCAGATGTGCCCTCAGGAACTGGTACCAACCAGTAATTAGAGAAGCGTTTTCTGTTTCTTGGATTGATTCTATTCTGTAGAATCACATTGTAAGTCTTCTTTGTTTTTTCTGATGTGAATGTTTTTGAATAAACCAAAGCAGCATCCATGTCTGGTGTTGAATAAATTCTTCTTCCAAAAGCATCTCGTTTTCCTGCTGTATAGTGGATCTTAATGATGCCCTTGGCACCTTCTATTGATGTGCCCTGGTAAGACACCGGCCAGGCACTGGCTCCCATCCCCAACCAGCCATCTGTATATTTACCCAGGACCTTCACAGCAATGCGATTCCACCCACAGGGTCTGCTATACCGCTCGTCACCTCGGTTAAACGCTGCTGCTCCGTCCGTGATGTGGGTGGAGTCATAGTCATAAGGCGAGTCAAAGAAGTCCTCCTCATTCACAAAGATCTCCTTACATATAACTGCAGCCTCAGCGGGAGTTTCACTAACAGAGAGTGAGAGCAGCTGGTCTGTTACGGTGGAAAGGTAATCTACCGGAAATATTATTCCAAATATAATGTCAATAATATCCTGAGACTGCAGCAGAAATGATTCCAATTGTCTTGGGTTACTTTTTTGAAAGTATTTATTTATTTACATCTCATTAGTTTACACTTTGCCTCAATATGCATCACTTACTTATGACTTTCAATACACAGCTAGATTGCTATATTGTTTGCAAATGAATGTCTTGAATTTATCACTCAAATCTAAGGAGACATTTGTCTCGGTGAAACCATTTATAAACTTAGTGATATCCAGTACATAGACTGCAATATTTTGAAGCTTTTTGGCATTGTAAAAGATATATGCAACTTATGTGATATCCAGTAATATTACATTTCATAACTAAATTTTTTTATTTTATTATTAAAGAAATGTGCTTTTATGCTTCTGGATCAACCGTTCTAGTTTGAAAAAACAATAAATAGTGAGGAATTTGTCAGATGTCTTTTAGCCTGGTGTTCAGAAAAGTGTTCTAATTGGCCATAACCACATATGCTGATGTGATTTGTTAACCAATTGCCTACCATTTTAAAGAATAAATGAATAATGCCTGCATCTTCTCATACCCATTGGACAAGAAGCAGGTATGATCATATTCTGTCAAAAACACTTTTACTTTCATGCTGAGTCACAGCTAATAGAAAAACAACATTAAAAAGAGCCGCATAAAAGCAGGAGCCAGAGGAGGAGGTGGAAATCCCCAGCAGTTATAATGCAGCATAGAGTCAGTGTTACAGGCCCAGTGATAATGCAGCATAGAGTCAGTGTTACAGGCCCAGTGATACTGCAACATAGAGTCAGTGCTACAGGCCCAGTGATAATGCAGCATAGAGTCAGTGTTACAGGCCCAGTGATAATGCAGCATAGAGTCAGTGTTACAGGCCCAGTGATACTGCAGCATAGAGTCAGTGTTACAGGCCCAGTGATACTGCAACATAGAGTCAGTATTACAGACCCAGTGGTAATGCAGCATAGAGTCAGTGTTACAGGCCCAGTGATAATGCAGCATAGAGTCAGTGTTACAGGCCCAGTGATACTGCAGCATAGAGTCAGTGTTACAGGCCCAGTGATAATGCAGCATAGAGTCAGTGTTACAGGCCTAGTGATAATGCAGCATAGAGTCAGTGTTACAGGCCCAGTGATAATGCAGCATAGAGTCAGTGTTACAGGCCCAGTGATAATGCAGCATAGAGTCAGTGTTACAGACCCAGTGGTAATGCAGCATAGAGTCAGTGTTCCAGGCCCAGTGATACTGCAGCATAGAGTCAGTGTTACAGGCCCAGTGATACTGCAGCATAGAGTCAGTGTTACAGGCCCAGTGATAATGCAGCATAGAGTCAGTGTTACAGGCCCAGTGATACTGCAGCATAGAGTCAGTGTTACAGGCCCAGTGATAATGCAGCATAGAGTCAGTGTTACAGGCCCAGTGATACTGCAGCATAGAGTCAGTGTTACAGACCCAGTGATAATGAAGCATAGAGTCAGTGTTACAGGCCCAGTGGTAATGCAGCATAGAGTCAGTGTTACAGGCCCAGTGATACTGCAGCATAGAGTCAGTGTTACAGGCCCAGTGATACTGCAGCATAGAGTCAGTGTTACAGACCCAGTGATAATGCAGCATAGAGTCAGTGTTACAGGCCCAGTGGTAATGCAGCATAGAGTCAGTGTTACAGGCCCAGTGGTAATGCAGCATAGAGTCAGTGTTACAGGCCCAGTGGTAATGCAGCATAGAGTCAGTGTTACAGGCCCAGTGGTAATGCAGCATAGAGTCAGTGTTACAGGCCCAGTGGTAATGCAGCATAGAGTCAGTGTTACAGGCCCAGTGGTAATGCAGCATAGAGTCAGTGTTACAGGCCCAGTGATACTGCAGCATAGAGTCAGTGTTACAGGCCCAGTGATACTGCAGCATAGAGTCAGTGTTACAGGCCCAGTGATAATGCAGCATAGAGTCAGTGTTACAGGCCCAGTGATAATGCAGCATAGAGTCAGTGTTACAGGCCCAGTGATAATGCAGCATAGAGTCAGTGTTCCAGGCCCAGTGATAATGCAGCATAGAGTCAGTGTTACAGGCCCAGTGGTAATGCAGCATAGAGTCAGTGTTACAGGCCCAGTGGTAATGCAGCATAGAGTCAGTGTTACAGGCCCAGTGGTAATGCAGCATAGAGTCAGTGTTACAGGCCCAGTGGTAATGCAGCATAGAGTCAGTGTTACAGGCCCAGTGGTAATGCAGCATAGAGTCAGTGTTACAGGCCCAGTGATACTGCAGCATAGAGTCAGTGTTACAGGCCCAGTGATACTGCAGCATAGAGTCAGTGTTACAGGCCCAGTGATAATGCAGCATAGAGTCAGTGTTACAGGCCCAGTGATAATGCAGCATAGAGTCAGTGTTACAGGCCCAGTGATAATGCAGCATAGAGTCAGTGTTCCAGGCCCAGTGATAATGCAGCATAGAGTCAGTGTTACAGACCCAGTGATAATGCAGCATAGAGTCAGTGTTACAGACCCAGTGATAATGCAGCATAGAGTCAGTGTTACAGGCCCAGTGATAATGCAGCATAGAGTCAGTGTTACAGGCCCAGTGATAATGCAGCATAGAGTCAGTGTTACAGGCCCAGTGATAATGCACCATAGAGTCAGGTTGGGAGACATTGTCTCATGATGGTACAATGAAACACAACCACAAAACCATCTTGTAAAAAAACCACACAATATTTATTCGTGTTTTTGTCGAACATAGATGGTCAGGAAGAGAACAAAGTTGAAAGGAGAAACCCCAAAATAAAAACCTAGCTCTAGTTTTTAGCCTACCCAGACAGCACCACTACATGATTCTCTGGATACTGGACTTCCTCCTTAAAAGGAAGCAGTTTGTCAAAGTGAACAGCACAGCCTCTAACATCATGCTAACATCTACTGGTGCTCCTCAGGGAACAGTGATTTCCCCAGCACTGTTCTCATTGTACACCAACGAGCTGAGGGGCTCAGACGGTGCCAGCATGGCGGTGAAGTTTGCTGATGACACTGCATTGGTTGACACATCCAACAGTCCCACCCATTTTGAGAGGGAAGTCGAACTTCTACAAGAGTGGTGTGAGGAGCACTTTCTCCTGATCAATGTGAGGAAGACTGAGGAGCTCCTCTTCGACTTCAGGAGGAAGGCTGACCCTGTCCCACAGCTGGAACTCAACAAGAAGGTGGTGGAGAGGGTTGGCAGCTACAAATACCTCGGTACCATCATCGACAGCGGACTGAACTTTAATGAGAACACACACTCCATCTACAAAAAGTGCCAGCAGAGAACCTACCTCCTAAGGAGGCTGAGGTATCTGGACGTACCCTCTCGCATCCTCTGCAACTTCTACACCTGCCACATTGAGAGCCTCATCACGTTCTCTTTCCTGGCATGGTATGGGGGGCTTTCAGTGACCAACAAGGCCAAGCTGCGGAGGGTGGTCTCTCTGGGGACCAAGCTCTGTGGGACACTGTGCCCTGATTTGCAGCAGCTTTACGACCGGAGGATGGTGAAGAAAGCAGGCAAGATCGCGAGAGACTCCACCCATAACCTCAGCACCTGCTTTAGGCTCCTGCCCCTGGGTAGGAGATACGCTGCCCCCACCCCTGTATTTAGATCTAACAGGGGAGGGAACAGCTTTGTCCCCTCTGCAATCAGACTCTTAAACAAACATGATCCCCCCAGGAATGCCCCCACCATCTGAAAGAACTTTAAATTAAATTGGACTATTAGTATTGCACTGCGATTCCTTTTGCTGCTATACAATTTGCACTGTGATTTTGCTGCTGCACCTTACACTGTGATTTGGAACTGTTAACTGTTTGTTTTTTTGTTTGTCTGTCTGACCAAAACAAAAAGAATTTCCTGTAAAGGACTAATAAAGTATCTAAAGTAAATAAGTATCATAGGCGCTCCATAGCGCTCTGTCTGTGGGAGGTAGTGGCCACGTAGCATGGAGGTATAGTTTGTCCATTGGGAAGATGTCGCAGCTTAGTTGCTTACCACAGAATTTGATTTGTATTAAAAGTATCAAAGAAAACATCAATAAACTACCAGATGACAAACTGGTCTTCAATCTCACATCTGAAAGAGTTTGGTCATTAGGTCTTTGCCATGCCCTTCTTTCAATTGCAGCCAATGATTAACCGTCTGCCTGTCAGTCAAAGCGTTACGTTGAGCTGCTAACGGCCCGATTATGGAATCAAAATAGGGTCAAAAGTATTGTGTTGTGTATTAAGAAGCTGTATGTTAGTCTGACTGTAGCTACAGGGCGCCCTTTATCGGGCACAGCCGCGTTCGATCATATTTGAACTTCGTCGAAAGCCGATTTGCCAACGGAAAAAAAGAAAACCACTATTTTCCACCCACTTCAAACCAAATAAGGTATGTATCCGCTCAATTTCATGAATATTTTACCATAATTACACATTTTATGAGCATTTTTATCACGACCCCTATCTGAAAAAAAATTCCGAAATCTGATTCTCGTTCCGCGCTGGTGTACTACGCCGCATAGTCATGTTTACTTCGGGGGATTTAATTAAATAAAATGTCGCTAAAACTTTAGCTAGCGATGTTTCCAAGTGTTGAGTGTTGTAACTTTATGTTCTGTACATAAAGTACTCTCGTAGTACTACTGTGGGTTACCAACTTATACAGTATAATAATTCACGGAGGCAAGGCTGTGGTACGAGCGTCAACTTTACTCAGGCTCCGACCCAAACAGGAACAGCTTCACACATCAATCATGAACCTAGCGGTGACATCATCAAACAGTGCCGCCTAGTTGAGCACCGAGTGCTCAATCGAATACACCACATCCCTCTTTTTCCAAGACTGGGGCATGGTACACGAATCCAGTTACCTGAGCTTTGTCCAAGTAGTCTAATGTATCAACATTGAACAAACCGCTTTTCAACATGTATATCTCTATAATCCATAAAGCATATTTTCAACAAACAAGTGGCTTCCAATATGTCAACTTAAATCACTTTTCTGTTCAGCATTATGTTGACTAAAACATTTTTACATTTTGAACATTTGAAATATAAACATTCCTTTCATTTCCTCCTCTTTTAAAATTTTTTAATTTTTTAATTTTTTTAATATATATTTTTTTTAATTATTTTTTTTATCAAGGCACACAGTGAACAACAGCATAGACTGTCCTTGAATTTAGTGACTGTACCCTAGTCACTGTACCTGGCAGGGCGTCTGACCGCTCTACCACTCCTGGTGTAGGATGTGGGCCTACTGTCCATGTTCACAGGAGGAGGGATGTGTGGCGGGCCTTGTGCTGGTGGGTCAACTGGCTCAGGTGTCTGAGCAGGTGCCATCTCTGAGTCCAAATGTTCATCAAGGTGAGTGTCCCTGAAGAGACTCGGGTGTATCTTCCTCAGATGTCGCCTATTCCTCCTGAACATCCTCCCTGCCGGTGTCTGCACGGCATAGGAGCGTGGCTCAACTCGCTGCCTGATGACGACCGCAGGCTCCCAACCGCGTCGTGTCTGCATGTGTACCGTAGCTCCTGGGGTCAACGTCGGCAGTGGCTTGGTATGCTGGTCGTAGTGTTGTTTCTGGCGGGACTGGAGGTCCTGTATCTTGTCATGGATATGCTCTGGGGTTGACTGTTTCAGCACGGCACTGGAACACGGGAGCGTGCTCCGCAGGACTCTTCCCATTAACATCTGTGCAGGTGACATGTTGAGACCTGTCACCGGTGTGTTCCTCAGTGACAACAGAACCAGATGTGGGTCAGTGCCGGTCTGCGTTGCTTTGATCAGCGCGTGTTTCACAGTCTTTATGGCTCGCTCAGCCATTCCATTTGATGAGGGGAAACCAGGGCTGGAGTGTGTGAGTTTGATCTCCCATGCAGCTGCAAATGACTGCATTTCATAGCTTGCGAATGGGACGTGATCGCTCACAATCTCTCTGGGGATTCCGTGTCTGGCGAAAACCGATTTCATTTTCTGAATCACCGTGTAGGCTGTCTTGTCTGGTAGGTTGAGCACTTCAGGATACTTGGTCAGGTAATCCACTAACAGCAGATACGACTGACTATTGAGCTCGAAGATGTCCGCTCCGACTTTCATCCATGGCAGTTCAGGAACCTGATGGGGGATGAGCGGCTCTGGCTGGTGTTTGGGCTGTAGCTGCTGGCACTGCACACACTTCTCTACCATTGTCTCTATATCTTGCGCCATGCCAGGCCAGTATAGGACTTTTCTCGCTTTGGCTTTTGTGCGTTGCACTCCTTGGTGTGCGAGATGCAGCTTCTCCAATATCACTCTCCTGAAGCTCTGGGGTATGATGATTTTGTCTCCGACCATTACAATGTCGTTCCGTATGCTGATGTCTTGCCTCATTGGCCAGTAGCTGTGTAGCTTCCTGTCCAGGCTGCGCTTCTTCACAGGCCAGCCTTTCATGTGTTTCTCACGGACAGCTTGTAACACGCTATCAGCCGCAGTTGCCTCTTTTAGCTGACTGAGTGTTTCCTCACTCAGGGCGTCAGTGGCCTCCAAGGCATACACGACCCTCTCATCACAGGGGTTCTCGTCGAGGTTGTCACCATCTCTACTCGCTGTAGCGCGTGAGAGTGTGTCGGCGATGTACATGTTCTTGCCTGGTGTGTACGTGACGTTTAGGTCATACCTCTGCAATTGTAGCAGCATTCCTTGCAGCCGTGCTGGTGCTTTGTTTAGTGGCTTGCACATGATGACCTCCAGGGGCTTGTGATCCGACTGCACAGTTACTGGTCTGCCGTAGACATACTGGTGAAATCTCTTGGCGGCAAACACAATGGCGAGCAACTCTTTTTCGATTTGTGCATACCTCTTTTCTGTGTCGGTGAGCGCTCGTGAGGCATAGCACACCGGACGACCTTCCTGCATCAGACAGGCTCCCAGTCCATATTTTGAGGAGTCCGCCTGTAGTGTTAGCGGCTGCTTGTGATCATAGTACCTCAGTACTGGGGCCTGTGTGAGGGTAGACTTCAGCGTCTTCAGCGCTGCGCTGTGGTGTGGGCCCCACTGCCATGCTGTATCCTTCTTAAGCAGCTGTCTGAGGGGCGCTGTAAGGGACGCTTCATTGGGGATGTACTGCGCCAGGAACTTGGTCATTCCCAGCAGGCGTTGGAGGCCTTGTTTATCTTCTGGGTTCGGCATGTCGACAATTGCCTTGATCTTTGTTTCGTCAGCCCTCTGTCCTGCTGCTGTGATGACATGTCCCATGTATTTTACTGTGTCAACTTTGAACTGAATTTTCTCTCTGTTGAACTTCACCTTCGCAGTCTTTGCTCTCTCCATCACCTTCTGTAGGATTTCATCATGCTCCTGTTCCGAGGATGCTGCAATTATCATGTCGTCAGCTATGATGTACACACCTGGAATGTCGCCAAAGGTCTCACAGTTCTTTTGTTGGAACACTTCGCTGGCTGACTTGATCCCGAATGGGAGTCTGAGGAAGCGGAACCGGCCCCACGGCGTGTTGAATGTGCATAGCTTTGATGATGGGTCGTCTAGCCTGATCTGCCAGTATCCATCCTTTTCATCCAATATAGAGAAGATTGACTTCCCAGCTAGTCGGCTGCGAACATCTTCGGGAGTAGGAATGGAGTAATGCTGGCGTTTGACTGCCTGGTTCAGGTTGCAAGGGTCCAAGCACACCCTTAGAGCACCATTTTTCTTCTTTGTCACAACCAGACTGTTGACCCACTCTGTCGGCTCGCTGACAGGTGTAATCACCTTCCTCTCTTGTAAGTCCTTCAGTGTCTCTTTCAGAGGGTCTATTATGGAGAGAGGGACATTTCTGCAGGCGTGTATCACAGGTGTGGCAGCTGGGTCCAGGTGTATGTGGTGAACGCCAGGAAATTCGCCCAGTCCTGTGAAAACCTCTGCGTATCTCTGTAGCAGCTCCTCTTTGGTGGATGGCGGTTTTCCTGGTCGCGGCGCTTTCGCTGTAAGTGCCTCGACCCTTTTCACCAGCTGCAGCTCCTGACATGCAACTCCTCCCAGAATCGGCTTGTCTGCCTGGCTGGACACGTGAAAGTCTAGCACGGCTCTGTGTTTGGCTGTCCTGCATTCTAGAGACACAACACCATCTGCAGGTAAGCGGGCTCCTCCAAAGGCAATCAACACAGTCTCTGTGGGCCGCAACTGAATGGGACCTGGTAGCTGCCGGTATATGTACATGGGAAGCACATTTGCATCGGCGCCAGTGTCGAGCTTGAAATTAATCTCTATGCCTCTGATTGTGGCTGTCTCGTGCCACGCAGTGTTCTTTTCTCCATTTTGCACCATGCCTATGAATAAAGAGTCCACTTCACTCTCAATGTTATTCACAGCTTTTGTTTTATAGCCGCTGCTTCTCTCAGTGCCAGCTCTACATACCTTTGCAAAATGGTTGTTTTTTTCCACATTTATGACACACTGCTCCAAAAGCTGGGCATTGACGGGGCTCATGCTTGTTTCCACAGTTGCGACATGCAATACCTTGCTTCATGCTTGTTGTGTTGCTTTTGTTCCAGCTGCCCGTCCATGTCTGCCCTGTTGCTTTCTGTAACGCATCCACTGAGGTGTCCTGGGCTACAGGTGACATTTGCATCGCCTGAATTTGTGTTTTGGCCAGCTCTGCAGATCTACATATTTCTATGGCCCTGCGCAGAGTCAGCTCATTATCACGTAACATTCTCTTTTTCAAGCGAGTGTCATTTATGCTGAACACCAATTTATCCCTAATCATGTCATCTTCATTCCGTCCAAACTCACAGTCTTTGCTTTTCTGTCGTAGCTCTGTGATGAATCTGTCCACTGATATTCCGGTTGACATTGTGTGCGACCAAAACTGATGGCGCTCGAAAATAACGTTCTTTTGTGGGCTGCAGTAGTCCCTGAGTGCCTTAAGAACGTCATCCATCGCCATATCGTTTCCAGCTACTGTAATGGTGAGTGTGTTATACACTTCTAGCGCATCCTCGCCGATCGCGTGAAGTAGAATGGCTATTTTAACCGTCTCTTCTTTGTCAACCGCGCCTGAAGCGATCATATACAGCTGGAACCTTTGTTCCCATCTGTGCCAATTTTCGGATAAATTACCTGAGAGTATCAGCGGTGAAGGGGGCTTGAACTGGTCCATTTTCGCGCCGTTGGCTAGCTCTTAGCTGTGCGACGTTAGCTGTTAGCTGGTCTTCTGTTAGCTCAAAATACCGTCCTTGGCTTATTCCGCTACTCCATCTTCTGACACCATGTTGTAACTTTATGTTCTGTACATAAAGTACTCTCGTAGTACTACTGTGGGTTACCAACTTATACAGTATAATAATTCACGGAGGCAAGGCTGTGGTACGAGCGTCAACTTTACTCAGGCTCCGACCCAAACAGGAACAGCTTCACACATCAATCATGAACCTAGCGGTGACATCATCAAACAGTGCCGCCTAGTTGAGCACCGAGTGCTCAATCGAATACACCACATTGAGAGAATGTCATATTACCCTGATATGAAGATACGATTATTATAGACAATCTGTACAACGAATATGAACCGATGTTGTTCATGTTTCCTATCGGATTTTTCACCCATCTCGGATAATGTTTACAAGCACCTGCTGCGTTGAGCGATATGTTTGTTATTTCGCCCATTAACTCTGTTAAACCTTAAGCTACACATCGTCATTGCTGTATATGTATACACACCTTACTGGTATGACTGAGCTTGCATGCACAATAATGATACATTGCTCTTTTCTAATAGAGACAAGACATTAGCCTATTACCATCACATCATGCCCACTATGAACATGTGTGTCCCCCCCTATATATCAATAAAGACAATGCCGTATCTAAATCAGTTATATGTTATAGCCCGAGAAGCCGTGGAAGGAAGAGGACATGACAGCGGCCATGGAGAACTGTGAGAGGGGATGGCTGTCCGTAAGGCTGCGGGTTAGTTTGTGAATGAATACACGTCAGTAAACCATCACCAACAGCAGAAACAACGACAACCAAAGTCAATATTCTTTGTTAAACGATAAGCAAATAACAAGCATAAATGTTAATCAAAATATTGTTTTATTTCCTGTAATATTCAGATCCATCAGGTGCCGAGGCAAACCCTGCAGGATGGGGTAAGTGGCTGGGTTGTCCACGGGAGCCGTAGTGGGGGACCCACAATGCTGTCACCAGAGGATGAGAATTCTCTGGTACAGTATTGCCTCTACTGAGCGCCCCGTGGCTTTCCCTTGACCCGCCACATCCTGGCGGCATTTGTAACGGAGCTGCGTCGGAAGTGGCACCCTGGGGGGAATATCCCAAAACTGGAAAAGACGTGGTGGAGAAATTTCAGAGACAGGTACACTGATGTCCTGAGCATGAGAAGGTCGGACAACACTGACGGCACGGGCAGCCTCCTCTAATGCCACCACCCCCACGGGCAAATCAACATCACAGCCACAACATCGCCTCCTGTCTCTTCCGACACCAACCCCCTCTCACATAACACGCGGCCCAACAACCGTAGAGGTAGTTAACATTATACATAAACAAATTGTTGCCTATTCTTGTTTCATTATGTTGCCGCCTGTCTTGTTACTTTCTGTTATTTGTATCAACATTTTTATTTTATTTTTTTAGTGCAACGAAAGCCAGTAAAACGACCCTACTCCGCGGTGTCCTCTACCCGTACTGTTCCACTTCCGCATCTACCTCCTCCACCTCTGAAAAAGGACAAGGAAATGGCAGGCAATGGAGGAGGAAATGGCGGTGTATGGCGTCTGCGGCCTGAGAAACCCAGAAACATTAGGGGAGGTGGTGTCCTGGGTGCAGTGCAGCCACTGTGGCAGTGGTTCCACGCTGTGTGCAGTGGGTGTTAGACAACCTGAGGGAAAACGAGGACTATTTCTGCAGCTACTGCAGCTTAAAATAAATAAAAAAAACAATAAAAATATTTTTTTTATAAAATTCAAGTGCTCTGTGTTTGTGCTTTCAGATATACAGTATGTTTGATGATAAGATTATTGTTTACAATACAGGTATATTAATAATAAAGTAAAAATATATATTAACCATTAATAGATTGATATGTGTATAGCACATTTACATTATTAGCACTCAACTAGCCTGAACTAGCAAGCGCCAACATCAATAAGTGCCATTTTTTATATGTCCACTTGAGGGCGCGGTAGGTGAAGAAATAAATCCAATGAGATTGACAACTTTAGGACTGCCAGGTAAACAACCCAGTTAGCCAGATATTTTGCCAACATATTGGTTATTCAAACGGTATCTTTCTTGATGAAATAAACTATTCATTGATTTTTAAAACAAAAATCGTGAGCTTCTTTATGGATTACTCCAGCCGCCCGATAAAGGGCGCCGCTTTTTTTGCAGCACTTTCTCTTATAAAAGACGTTAAAACAAAAAAACTACCGGTTATATCTACATGTTTATTGGCTTAAAAGTTAGCTTATCGTTTTGTGAACCTAATAAATATATGTCCAATGGTATGTGCCCGAATAATATCAGTATCGTATGTTGAACACAAAAATTTCTGTTTTCCGCCCGATAATAGGCTCCGGTATAAGAAGCTGTATGTTTGATTTTTTTATATTTGCCAGTGTAATTTTAAAGTTTTTTTTTAAAGCCATTTCGCAATAGGGGGTTCCCCAGCCAGAGGCTACGGCTATTTGGGGGTCCTTGGCATGAAAAAGTTTGGGAACCCCTGCTGTAGCCTACAGTGCAGTTGATGTATTTTTGCTCTAAGTATAATACAAATATAAACAGTGATTGCTTCGGTATCTAGATCTGACTGCTAGCAAGGTTAAGGTGACGTATGTACACCGGCTATGGCTATTCAAATGATGCATTCGGTCTCCACTCCACATCGGCAAACTTCTGCCACTGCAAAAAAAATACAAAATAAATTAAAAAGTAATATTACATTATAACGTATCGGCTTTGCTTTTGTATTCAAACTTCATCTGCTTTTACTTAATTATTACATAAAATTTAGTCTTAGCAATTTCGCTACCAAGAGCAAAGATGTGATTTCCATTCTCTGATATTAAAACTAAGGATTTTGTGCGCTGAAGGCGTTTACGTTTGGTTGCTTCTGTAGTTTCTATTGGTTACTTGTATAGCCTTCTCTGATTGGCTATATTGACCTGTCCGTAGACATTGTTCTGAGCTCTGATTGGTTTCGAGCATTGATTTGCAGGGCGGGAACTTAATTAGCGAACTCGCTTTCTCGCTGATGTTTACATTTCTCCATCCTGCTGCTCAAAAAAGGTAACGTTAAGTTATCTAAGGTTTAACGCTCTTATTTGAACAACAAACATTTAATACCAAAACGGGCTATGTATTTCAACGGTCATTTATTCGCTTCCATAACACGAGTTGGATAGCTAACGTTAGCTTTCTCGCTGGCTAGCTTACAGTATATTAAATATTAGCTTGCTAGCTAGTAGTAGTAGCAGTAGCAGTAGCAGCAGCAGCAGTAGTAGTAGTAGTAGTAGTAGTAGTAGCAGCAGCAGCAGCAGCAGCAGTAGTAGTAGTAGTAGTAGTAGCAGCAGCATGCTGTGTATGGCTTTGTATAAAGTTCCTTGTTTGATAGCTAACTTATTTATTTATTGTTTTAGCAAGGCGCTAGTCTCAGTTAGCCTACTGCCGCTGTCACCAATAGGTACGTGACAGTATCTTGCTAACGTGTCGTATAGCAGTGTGTGCGTTGAACGACACCAAGCGAATATCATATTTGTTGGACAAAGCTCGCTAACATTAGCTACCAACTGGCTAACAAAAAAAAGGCTTCTTGTTGAATATAGTTGGCGATGAATATCCAGACCACAGCATAGCTAACGTTAGCGCTTCCTACAAATCAAATCTCGCGAGACCTGAATGTCTTGTCTGGCTTTAAAGGAACGTTCCTGTAAAGCTTTCCTAACCCTAACCCTTTCCAACACGATGTACTAACAAGGTTTCCTAACCCTAACCCTTTCCAACACGATGTACTAACAAGGTTTCCTAACCCTAACCCTTTCCAACACGATGTACTAACAAGGTTTCCTAACCCTAACCCTTTCCAACACGATGTACTAACAAGGTTTCCACGGTGGCTAAACGTTATTGGGGTCATAACTGTTACTTGTCCTGAGGAGTGACATTCTTTTAGTTTATGTTTCAGCATCTTAGTGAAGTTACAATATTGTGTTTCAGTATAATTGCCATATACGTACTGTTATATGTTTTTGTATTTTTTTGTATTATTGCCAAATAATTCAGGTGGTTGCCTGTAAACCTAGTGCCTGTGCTGACATTCTGTATGTTCTCGCAGCCTGTTAGTGCTGTGGTATGTCCGGTGGAGGCCATGGCTTCACCCTCAGTGGACTACACTATCGGTGGGGTGAAGATCAACTTCCCCTGCAAGGCGTACCCATCCCAGCTGGCCATGATGAACTCTGTAAGGACCCCGAAATGCCCCGTGTGGCTCCTCTGCACCCTCACAAAACGGGGAACCCCTCAAACAATGGCAGCATATGTTCCTAATGAGTAGCACATAGTCACAGCTAGGGATGTAAATATGTTACCTCACAATGATTTGATTCCGTTACAATTATTTAGGAAATGATTTATGCATTATGAAATCTCTATTTTCACGGCAATTAGATTATTTTTTATATGATTCGATCCATTTAAATACAGAATTATTTTTTTTAAATACATTTAATCCACAAATGTGACTGGAGGAACTGATTTACTCAGTGGAATATAGATAAAAACAATATTCCAAACTTTAGATTCTCAGTACATTTGTTTTCGATAAGTGCCGTATTAAAATTTTCTGAAAAACATTCAGTTTTTTTTAGGCCTAATTGTTATTATCAGAGGTGGAAGGTAAGTCCTCCAGTATTTTTTTTTCAATCACCTCGATTTGCTAATTAGCACAATTCTTCAGCCAGGAGGTAGAGCTAATTGGTGAAATCAGCTGGTTGAGTTCATGGGTGGAAGAAACACATGGCAGGACTTTTACTTTCTGACCCCTGGATTTTACACCACTGGTTATTATAATCGATCATAAGCAATTGTATCATTCCAAATCGATGCAGTTGAATCGCCACCTTAAAATCGCTGCATCGATCAATGCATTCTTACAGCCGCAGTCATAGCTAGTCGGTAAGCGCTTAAAAGAACAGCCTTTAAGGTAACTGTCCACCCCCCCTTGTGCACACGAGCCTGTTTCCAGCTCTGCGGTGGGAGCTGGTCGGAGCGGTGGGAGCGGGTGGGAGCTGGTCGGAGCGGTGGGAGCGGGTGGGATCGGGTGGGAGCGGGTGGTTGTTGTGGCTGACCTCTGTCCTGTGGATCCTCTGCAGATCGTGCGGGGGCTGAACCATGGACAGCACTGCCTCCTGGAGAGCCCCACAGGCAGCGGCAAGAGCCTGGCCCTCCTCTGCTCTGCCCTGGCCTGGCAACAAGCCCAGCATGGTACCAGCACCCTCATCATGTGACCTCTTCTGTCTCCCTCATCATGTGACCTCTTCTGTCTCCCTCATCATGTGACCTCTTCTGTCTCCCTCATCATGTGACCTCTTCTGTCTCCCTCATCATGTGACCTCTTCTGTCTCCCTCATCATGTGACCTCTTCTGTCTCCCTCATCACTCTCTCTTTGTCTGTCATTGGAGCATGTGGAGCTGAGGTGGTCTGTGATTAGAATGTGTAGAGTGATGGTGGTGGTCTGTGATTGGGGTGTGTGGACCAGTGGTCTGTGATTGGAGCATGCAGAGTCACAGTGGTCTGTGATTGGAGCATGCAGAGTCACAGTGGTCTGTGATTGGAGCATGCAGAGTCACAGTGGTCTGTGATTGGAGCATGTGGAGGAGTGATGGCCTGTGATTGGAGGGTGTTGAGTGGGAGCGTTAGTGATACCTGTGCACTCTGTGTTTGTAGATAAAGCTAAGCAGGACAGCAGCCCTCAGGAGGCGGGTAAGAAACCAGACATGACCACACCCTGCCAGTGCACCTGCCACATTAGTCTTCCCAGAATTCCCAGCGTCCCCAAACCTGCTGGCGTGGGCCCGAAGCCGCCCGTCGTGGATCTCACAGGTCTGGACACGACCCCACTCCGTGCTACTGCAGGTTAGACTCCGCCCCTGATTACCCATAATGCATTATTACATTACATTACAGTCATTTAGCAGACGATTTTATCCAAAGCGACATACAGTAAGTGCATACAGAAAGGTCATCGAAGTAACTACAGAACATATAAGAAAGCACATTCTTCCCATAAAGTAGCAGCTATCCCTAGTAATGAACATTAAATGCAGTTCACAGTAAACTGGGTAAATCAGCTCTACTACAATTCTATTCTAAAAATATTATAAACTTCAATACACAGTTAAACAAGAACAAGTACCATGAGGTCCTAGATAAGTATTAGTCCAGGTGGAGTCTGAAAAGGTGTGTTTTCAGGCCACGACGGAACGCAGGCAGGGTTGGGGTAGAACGTAGGGGAATGGGAAGTTCGTTCCACCACTGGGGAGCTAGGGTGGAAAAGCTCCGCAGTCGGGACGAGCGAGAGCCGTTGACACGGAGGGGCGGGGAAGTGTGAGTCGCCCTGCTGTAGACGAGTACCTACCCTTTTATACTGCATCAGTACCTTCCCTTTTATTATTTCTGTTTCTGAATTGTTTCCGGGGCTGTGCCCGAATCAGCACCCTTCCATATTATTGAGTAGGCTTGTTGAGTAGACCGGACGAGAAAGTAAGTAGACAAAAATTTTCTCTAAATGTAGTATACCCTTGTATGATGTATACTTACTTCCAGGGTTTTGCTGAGTGTATTCAGCAGCACACTTCAAGAAGTATGTGAACGTTTTGGTCATATAAATATGACGTGGAGCTTCGTTACAAAAAATGAGCCGCAGCTTTGATGACGTTTTCCTTCAATAACAACAAAAACAACATGTGACATTGGCCGCGCAAGGGTGGGACGTCTAACAACACTTCCACAGTACGGTTGAAAAATAGTATGGATATAGTATTTTTTTGCGCACTAAACAGTACACGTTAAACAGCACACACCTGGCAGTACACACTAGGTCTACACAGGAGACGGGACGCAGTAGTTAGGACTCTTATTCGGACACAGCCTCTGTTTTGTTTTTTTTGTTAGTATTTTTGGTTCAGATTTTTGTTTCCCTGTTTTCTTTGTTTTGTTTGTGGGTTTTAGGATCCCCTCCCGAGGAGTTCACGCCCCGGAGAAACACGCCGGCGTCCCGTCTGGCCCAGAAGTTCCGGGCCTCCCTTGTTGTTGAGGATGATGAAGATGACTTCCTGCCCGACAGGAAGCGGATGCGCACACCCACTGCAGATCAGAAGGTAACCCTGGGTCACCGTGTTGTCTCACCCGTGTGCCAATCGTCTGCTCCCATTACACCCCAGTGTCCTTCATCTCCCCCGATTGGTCCAGGATTAGTGTATTCTACCCAATCATAGCCCCAAACATCATGTGGATAAAGATGTAACCTGATGGGGATCAGAGCTGTGTCTGCGTTCCTCTACAGGGCAGGAAGCTGAGGTGTTTGGAGAAAGGTGTGGTCTTCCTGGACGATGAGTCAGAGGGTGAGAGTGCGCCTCCCAGGACCAGACCCTGGAGCGTGGAGCTCAGCAGCCAGGCCCACACTGGGGAGGTCGCTCCTGCTCCAATACCCTGCACTGTGAGTGCCCACACACACACACACACACACACACACACACACACACACACACACACACACACACTCACACATACACATTGCTCTGTGGGTGTTTGCATGTACAGTATACAAATGTACCTGACATTGCAGTTTGCATTGAGATATGTATTAATATGTAACCATTAATATGTAATCAGCAACAATTAATTAAAACGCAAAGACGGGTTTCCGGGGCACGGAGGAGAGGAGGTGGTAGTGGAGGAGAGGAGGTGGTAGTGGAGGAGAGGAGGATGCATTTTTGTATTGTATTTGTATTGTATTGGGACGCACCCTTGCCTGTCTTGTATAATAGCAGTACTTGTATTTGTCCAGCGGATGGCAGCATAGTCCAGTCTTGCACAGGGTGTTCTGGTCAGTATTTACCTGAGGTCTGCATGTTCACAGCAGAGCAGATTCAAGCTTTATGTCCTCAGCTACCTTCTAACATTAGTGATGCATCTGATTTATACTGTTCAGATCTGACTTGTCCATTCGCACTTTTTCATCTGTTGATATGTTTTTAAGTGCAATTATTTGTTATTAGTTGGAAAGTCTTAAACTTTTTTTGTTTGTTTGTTTTTGCTTCTGTAAATGCTTAATTTATTAAAACCCTGTTGTGTGAGTGAGCTGTTAAGCTGGTTCAGTGTAGGGGACCTCGGTTATGGAGAGCACCGGATTGAGCATATCGGTCTACTCCTCTTACTCACGGCCTACACATGGCCTACACATGGCCTACACACTGCTTGTGACGTGTACAATATGGTGAAGGGTGGGTGGAGGGGGGGTTCTGTTACAGACTATTAGAGACGGGCGGTTTCTTACAATGGGGCCCTACAGGGAGGGAGGAAAGTGAATCTGCTCTAGGTTTTCCTGTCACCTGACACCCCCCCGCCTCCCCCGCCTCAGTGCTGACTGACACCCTGAATGGTTCTTTGAAGTGAACTAAGAGCTTCACCTGCCTCCTGCTCACCTGTGACAGGCAGGGAGAGGTATAGAATAGGGTTCACCTGCTGGTGACCACCTGTGTGTGTGTGAGTGTGTGAGTGTGTGTGTCTGCTCGACTCACACACGCACTCACACACACGCACGCACGCACACACACACACACACACACACAAAAGCTGAGACTCCTGGGTTATGAATGATTTCTGGAAGCTTCTGAGGGGTTTGACTGGCGCTCCGTCATGTCTGGCAGTTATTCATGTGTTATGAAGTTGTGAAGTACAGAAACTGAAGTGGCTTTAAGGGCCGTTTGTGAGGCCTGAGACTCTGGGGGCGGGGGGGGCAGGGGCTTGGCCTGGGGGGCGGGGGCAGTGGGGCAGACCCTTTAGGAGCTTGGGCTATGAAGTCGGGGGGCCATTCTGAAATGACTGGGGGAGGTATTGTAATACAGCGAGTTCCGCAGTATTCAAGCTTATAATAAATATAATGTTTCTCATGCAAAACTCTTGTATCAACAAAGGGAATTTTTTTTTCCGGGATAACTTATTTAGTCATTTTACCAGCATAGCGTTATGGTTTAGTCCTGTCGGGGTTTGAACAAACGTTATGAGTTGTTGAGTTTAGAGCCCACAGAGCTGGATTAGAATATGTCACTGACTGATTTATCCATATCTGTGTTGACTTATCCCCGTCTGTGCTGACTTATCCCCGTCTGTGCTGGGTTATCCCCGTCTGTGCTGACTTATCCCCGTCTGTGTTGACTTATCCCCGTCTGTGTTGACTTATCCCCGTCTGTGCTGGGTTATCCCCGTCTGTGCTGGGTTATCCCCGTCTGTGCTGGGTTATCCCCGTCTGTGCTGGGTTATCCCCGTCTGTGCTGACTTATCCCCGTCTGTGCTGGCTTATCCCCGTCTGTGCTGGGTTATCCCCGTCTGTGCTGGGTTATCCCTGTCTGTGCTGGCTTATCCCCGTCTGTGCTGGGTTATCCCTGTCTGTGCTGGGTTATCCCTGTCTGTGCTGGGTTATCCCTGTCTGTGCTGGGTTATCCCTGTCTGTGCTGGGTTATCCCTGTCTGTGCTGGGTTATCCCTGTCTGTGCTGGGTTATCCCTGTCTGTGCTGGGTTATCCCTGTCTGTGCTGGGTTATCCCCGTCTGTGCTGGGTTATCCCCGTCTGTGCTGGGTTATCCCCGTCTGTGCTGGGTTATCCCCGTCTGTGCTGGGTTATCCCCGTCTGTGCTGACTTATCCCCGTCTGTGCTGACTTATCCCTGTCTGTGTTGACTTATCCCTGTTTGTGTTGGCTTATCCCTGTCTGTGCTGGGTTATCCCTGTCTGTGCTGGGTTATCCCTGTTTGTGTTGGCTTATCCCTGTCTGTGTTGACGTATCCCTGTCTGTGTTGACTTATCCCCGTCTGTGTTGACTTATCCCCGTCTGTGTTCACTTATCCCTGTCTGTGTTGACTTATCCCTGTTTGTGTTGGCTCAGCCCCCAGCGACCTGCTCTTTGTGCCCCTGTGCTGGCAGCCCAGTGGGGCAGAAGGTGCCGGAAAAGGGCAAGGACCAGGAGAAAGGGGGTGGGGCAACAAAGAAGACCGTTCCCAAAATCTTCTTCGGGACACGGACGCACAAGCAGATCACGCAGATCACCCACGAGCTCAAACGCACGCTGTACGCCAGCAGCCCCATGACCATCCTGTCCAGCCGCAGCCACACCTGCGTCAACCCTGACGTCATCGCCCTCGGCAACCACAACGAGCGCTGCAAGGAGCTGCTGGAGGGCAAGAATGTGAGCTCAAAATCAACATTTACCCACATTACATATATTTACAATATAACACACAACCGGTTTGGTTAACAGCCAACATGGCTGCTAGAGTAGAAAATATTACCAGTCACAACCAAAGTTTTACCAGCGTTTGGCTGGTGGCGGGTGTTAATGTCACACTCTGCACCCCACCGGGGCTCAACAGTGATCAAGGATATAGTGCTTGCAATAGGAAATGGACTTAAAGGTGTAGGGAGAAGCATAGTGTAGGTAGGTACAGTTGAAGGTGTAGGGAGAAGCATAGTGTAGGTAGGTACAGTTGAAGGTGTAGGGAGAAGCATAGTGTAGGTAGGTACAGTCGAAGGTGTAGGGAGAAGCATAGTGTAGGTAGGTACAGTTGAAGGTGTAGGGAGAAGCATCATGTAGGTAGGTACAGTTGAAGGTGTAGGGAGAAGCATAGTGTAGGTAGGTACAGTTGAAGGTGTAGGGAGAAGCATAGTGTAGGTAGGTACAGTTGAAGGTGTAGGGAGAAGCATAGTGTAGGTAGGTACAGTTGAAGGTGTAGGGAGAAGCATAGTGTAGGTAGGTACAGTTGAAGGTGTAGGGAGAAGCATAGACTAGGTAGGTACAGTTGAAGGTGTAGGGAGAAGCATAGTGTAGGTAGGTACAGTTGAAGGTGTAGGGAGAAGCATAGTGTAGGTAGGTACAGTTGAAGGTGTAGGGAGAAGCATCGTGTAGGTAGGTACAGTTGAAGGTGTAGGGAGAAGCATAGTGTAGGTAGGTACAGTTGAAGGTGTAGGGAGAAGCATAGACTAGGTAGGTACAGTTGAAGGTGTAGGGAGAAGCATAGTGTAGGTAGGTACAGTTGAAGGTGTAGGGAGAAGCATAGTGTAGGTAGGTACAGTTGAAGGTGTAGGGAGAAGCATAGTGTAGGTAGGTACAGTTGAAGGTGTAGGGAGAAGCAGAGTGTAGGTAGGTACAGTTGAAGGTGTAGGGAGAAGCATAGTGTAGGTAGGTACAGTTGAAGGTGTAGGGAGAGGCATACTGTAGGTAGGTACAGTTGAAGTGTAGGTAGAAGCATAGTGTAGGTAGGTACAGTTGAAGGTGTAGGGAGAAGCATAGTGTAGGCAGGTACAGTTGAAGGTGTAGGGAGAAGCATAGTGTAGGTAGGTTGCCACATTTGGGGCGTATCTAAGTGTTTCTGGGAGTTTGTTCCAGGTGTCGGAAGCATAATATTTGAATGATGCTTTACCGTGTTTTGTCTTAGGTCTATAAACAGTTAATAGTCCCTTTCCAGATGACCTAAGGGTTCTTGATGGTTCATAGGGTATAAGAAGATCTAGGAGATATTTTGGCCCCAAGCCATTTAGGGTTTTATAGACCAATAAAATATTTTAAATTCAACTCTCTGGTACAATGGAAGCCAGTGTAAAGATCTGAGGACTGGTGTGATGTGGTCGTATCTTTTAGTTTTTGTGAGTACCCTTGCAGCTGCATTTTGAACACGCTGTAGTTTTTGGAGGGTTTTTTTAGGAAGGCCGGTATAAAGCCCATTGCAATAATCTAGCCTACTAGAGATTAAAGCATGGATAAGCTTTTCCAGGTCTGGTTTGGATAGTAGGTCTCTAATCCTTGCTATATTTTTAAGGTGGTAATATGCTGACTTGGTTAAGGAGTTAACCTGGTTTTCAAAGTGTAGATCAGCATCTAAAATAACACCCAAGTTTCTGGCCTGATTTGTAGTCTGTAGTGATAGAGATTTTAGATAGTCACTGACCTTAATTCTCTCATTTTTATTGGAACCAAAAACAACTACCTCTGTTTTGTCCTTGTTTAGCTGAAGAAAGTTCTGGCACATCCAGTCATTTATCAGTTGAAGGTGTAGGGAGAAGCATAGTGTAGGTAGGTACAGTTGAAGGTGTAGGGAGAAGCATAGTGTAGGTAGGTACAGTTGAAGGTGTAGGGAGAAGCATAGTGTAGGTAGGTACAGTTGAAGGTGTAGGTACAGGTACAGTTGAAGTGTAGGTAGATTCTGTGTGAGTGGCCTCGTACTCTGTCCGTAAGTGGTCACTAATGAGGATGGATTGGGAGGTCGTAGGTCAAAGTGGAGGGGAGTGAAAGGTGTCCAGGGCCTGGGACTCTGATGTGGTTTTATTGACTGTTTGGGTGTCTGGGCTGGTGAAGGTTGATCGGAGGTTGACCCCATTTTTGCAGAAGCGTAAGGGGGTACCGGCTTACCTGTGGGGGCTGGCGTTAGCGTGAGCACAGGTGCCTCGGGCGGCTGTGACAGACGGGTTAAGGCTCACCTCTGGATCACCTGTAACCAGAGCCCCTCTTTTAAGGATTTGCAAACAAAGTCCCTTTACGGTGGCCTTGGGCGGCCATTATGATCCATAATTCCCTCAATCAGTCACACACAGAGCTTTCTGCTGTAGCTCGGTGTCAGAGGCTTATAACGGCTTTGTCCTGTCGGGGGGGATACTGGGGGGTCGTGGCGGGGAGGGAGGGGGGTTCCTTCTGTTCTCGGGGGGGCCTGAGGGTAGTAATGAGCCCCAGTTACTCTGTTACCAGAGGTGTCCTTAACACCCCACCCCTCTCTGCCCCGCCCTCTTACCTGACACCCTCATCTGAGTTTTCCTCTTAAAAAAAAGTAGTGTTTGTGTTTTTCCTGCACTGTGTGTAAGGTGTTGTGTTGTGTATTGTGTGTAAGATGATGTTTGTTGTATATTGTGTGTAAGATGTTGTGTGTAAGATGTTGTGTGTAAGTTGTTGTGTTTAAGATGTTGTATGTTGTGTACTGCGTGTAAGATGCTGTGTGTTGTATATTGTGTTTAAGATGCTGTGTGTTGTATATTGTGTTTAAGATGCTGTGTGTTGTATATTGTGTTTAGGATGCTGTGTGTTGTATATTGTGTTTAAGATGCTGTGTGTTGTATATTGTGTTTAAGATGCTGTGTGTTGTATATTGTGTTTAAGATGTATGTTGTGTACTGCGTGTAAGATGCTGTGTGTTGTGTACTGCGTGTAAGATGCTGTGTGTTGTATATTGTGTTTAAGATGCTGTGTGTTGTATATTGTGTTTAAGATGTTGTGTACTGCGTGTAAGATGCTGTGTGTTGTATATTGTGTTTAAGATGTTGTGTACTGCGTGTAAGATGCTGTGTACTGCGTGTAAGATGTTGTGTACTGCGTGTAAGATGCTGTGTACTGCGTGTAAGATGCTGTGTACTGCGTGTAAGATGCTGTGTGCTGCTGAGTTGTATAACTGAGTAGCTGCGGTGTTGTGTTGCGCAGGGCAAGACATGCAGGTTCTACCATAATGTGCATAAGATGCACGATCAGAACACGCTGCAGTGGGTGCATGGACTGCACCAGGCCTGGGACATCGAGGAGCTCGTGAATCTGGGGGGGCAATTGCGCTCTTGCGCATATTATGCTGCCCGCGAACTCATGCAGGACGCCAGTATCATCTTCTGCCCCTACAACTACCTCCTGGACCCGCTCATCCGAGAGAGTGTGAGTGGGCAGGGCGGGAGAGTGTGAGAGAGTGAGAGAGTGAGAGAGTGAGAGAGTGAGAGAGTGGAGAGTGAGAGAGTGAGAGAGTGAGAGAGTGAGAGAGTGAGAGAGTGAGAGAGTGAGAGAGTGAGTGTGTGAGTGTGTGTGTGTGTGTGAGTGAGTGTGTGAGTGTGTGAGTGTGTGAGTGTGTGAGTGTGTGAGTGAGTGAGTGAGTGAGTGAGTGAGTGAGTGAGAGAGAGAGAGAGAGAAATTTGATTTGTATTGCACTTTACATTAAAACAAATCTCAAAAGTGTGTGAGTGTGTGTGTGTGAGTGAGTGTGAGTGAGTGTGTGAATAAGTGAGTGAGTGTGTGAATAAGTGAGTGAGTGAGTCATATACTGTGTATTTCTAAGTAGAGCTTTGTTGTCTGATGAGGGTCAGGAAAAGGAGCAGCTGTGTTTGCTTCTCATTGGTGCTTACACAGATGACACACCCCTGTATGAAATTGTCATGGGAACGCTCTCTCTCTGCAGTTGATGATTAACCTGAAGGGGCAGGTGGTGGTGCTGGACGAGGCCCACAACATCGAGGACTGCGCACGCGAGAGCGCTAGCTACACGGTGGAGCAGAGCCAGCTGCAGGCCGCCCGCGACGACATCGACGCCATGGTTACCTACAAAATCCGCCCCGCCCACCACCAGCCGCTATGCGCCTTCTGCTGCAGCCTGCTCAAGTACGACTGTGCATACACACATTTACCCACAGGCACACTCGAACACACACATTTACCCACAGGCACACTCGAACACATACACACAGGCACACTCGAACACACACATACACGCATTTACACACAGGCACACTCGAACACACACATACACACAGGCACACTCGAACACACACATACACACAGGCACACTCGAACACACACATACATACACACAGGCACACTTGAATACACACACACATACACACACACAGGCACACTCGAACATACACACATACACACAGGCACACTCGAACACACACATACACGCATTTACCCACAGGCACACTCGAACACACACATACACACACACATACACAGGCACACTCGAACACACACATACACGCATTTACACACAGGCACACTCGAACACACACATACACACACACATACACACAGGCACACTCGAACACACACATACACACACACATACACACACATTTACCCACAGGCACACTCGAACACACACACACATACACACACACACATTTACCCACAGGCACACTCACACACACACACACACACACACACACACACATATGCACATTGGCAGTGTTCCTGTTACATGGTTGTGTATTTGTGCTTTCCCATGGTGCAGCTGGGTGCAGGAGAGCTGTGGCACTTTGCAGGAGAGAGAGTACGAGAGCTCCTGTAAGGTTTGGACTGGGACAGAGGTGGTAGGAATCTTCCACGGCCTGGGAATTACACCTGCCACTTTCCCTATGCTGCAGGTAAATCCACCCATCTCACACACACACACACACACACACACAGTCCACACACACACACACACACAGTCCACACACACACACACACACAGTCCACACACACACACACACACACACACACACACACACACACACACACACACACACACACACACACACGCACACACACACACACACACACACACACACACACACACACACACACACACACACACACCCCACACACACACACACACACACACACACACACACACACACACACACACACACAGTCCACAGGAGTCAGCTCTGTGACATCACAAGTGGTGCAGAGTGTGGGTGTGAGAGTGTGGGTGTGAGAGTGTGGGTGTGTGGGTGTGAGAGTGTGGGCGTGTCTACGTGTGGGCGTGTCTGAGCGTGGGCGTGGCACTCTGGGATTAGCAGGGTTAGCTCACAGTGGGCGTGTTTCTGCAGAAGAACCTGGCGGCTGTATTGGAGAAGGAGGAGCGAGTGGGCGTGGTTAACGGGCGGGAGGACACAGTGCAGGTCCCCACAATCAACTCCCAAACTCAGGCCGTCCTCAAAAGCCTCTTCATGGTTCTCGAGTTCCTGTTCCGACAAAACTGCAAGTGAGTGGCTGGCCCTGACCGAATATGATCCCTGTTTCCTGCTGCCTGTCCGCTGTCCACTCAGACCCCTGTTTACTATGTGCCCTGTCCCCTCACTTTGCAAGCAGTGTGCAAAAGAAATCCCGCAAAACTCTTTCCAAACGAGTCAGTCAGTTTACATATGACATTGGTTACAAAGTGTGGATTATTAATGAAGATAGAATTAACTAAAAATATAAAGAGTATATCATATGTCACGCTCTTGTACTACAAGTTGTAGATTTTACTTCCGGGTTACTTACTGAACTTGTCGGATGAGTTCACCGTTCTGCAGATGAGTGTGCTCCTGAATTCCCTCAACAAAACCCCAGAAATAAGGGGTTCATCCTGGTATTTTAAGTGCCCCCATTTGTGAGAAAACGTTTTACTCTACCTCACTCACACAAACCTACACACACTCTCACACAAACATACACACACTCACATATACTCGCGCGCGCGCACACACACAAACACTGTTTCTCACTCTCTCACGCACAAACACTTTCTGTATCTCACTCGCGCACAAACATACTCACGCATACTCGCGTGCACACACACACACACACATACTCACAGAATCTGTCTCACACACACACAAAAACACTTTCTGTCTCTCACTCTCTCTCTCACACACACACTCACACTCTTCTTCTGATGGTTGTCGTGTTAAAGTGTGTAATATGTGCGGGTACTGAAAGGGGGCGCTGTTGTGCAGGTTTGCGGAGGACTACCGCGTGGCGCTGCAGCAGACCTACGCCTGGACCACGCAGCCCGACCTGCCCGATGCCCGCGGCTTTTTCGCCCGCCCCCAACGCCGTCGCCAGAGCAACCGCACCAAGTCCCTGGTGCACAAACTCAGCTTCTGGTGCCTGAACCCCGCTGTGGTGAGCTCATGGTGACCACCAGGGGGCACTGTGCATGTGGCTCTATGCATGGAAGTGTTACAATACTGATGCTTATGTTTCAACGCTTATGATGTAATGTGTTTGCTCACATGTAGATGTGTAAGTGTCTTTATTGATGAATAATGTCTGGATCTGGGTGCGTTTGGACAGGCTTTCTCAGACCTCAGTGGGTCGGTCCACACCATCGTCCTGACCTCCGGCACACTCTCCCCCATGGGCTCCTTCTCCTCCGAGCTGGGGGTCCAGTTCTCCATCCAGCTGGAGGCTAGCCACGTTATCGGCAGATCTCAGGTCAGTTATAACAGCGGCCACATAACCGTTTATAACGGCAACATTTCATCAACAGATCCCAGGTCAGTTATAACTACAGTCACTTAACTGGTCATAACAGCAGCCTAGACATTGGAGGGTGCTGTGGGTAATTATAATGCCGCAGGTGTTTGTGGGGTCTTTAGGTGCTCACGTGATTGTGATGTCACAAGAGTTTGTGGGGTCTTTAGGTGCTCACGTGATTGTGATGTCACAAGAGTTTGTGGGGTCTTTAGGTGCTCACGTGATTGTGATGTCACAAGAGTTTGTGGGGTCTTTAGGCGCTCACGTGATTGTGATGTCACAGGTGTGGGTGGGGACGGTGGGGTCGGGGCCTCAGGGCCGGAAGCTGTGTGCCACCTTCCAGCACACAGAGACGTTCGCCTTCCAGGACGAGGTGGGCACTGTGTTACTGCGCATCTGCCAGACCGTGGGACACGGTGTCCTCTGCTTCCTGCCCTCCTACAAGGTGAGGCTCACGGCCTTGACGTTCAGATCACTGCCCCTCCTCCAGCACCTGCTGGCTGCTCCACACCAACATACAGCACTGAGTATTATATCACTCATCCACCTGCCCAGTGAAGGAGAACACAAGGGGGAGCCCTGTGTCCTGCTCTGCCTCTCTCCCACAGGGCTTTAACATAGCCACAACTTACCTCTGTCTGTCTGTGTGTGTTTCTGTCTGTCTGCGTGCTTGCGTGTGTGCGTGCATGTGTGTGTGTATTAGATGCTGGATAAGCTGCGTGATCGCTGGACTAACACAGGCCTCTGGGAGAAGATTGAGGAAAGGAAGACTGTGATCACTGAGCCAAGGGGCGGAGCCAAGGGTGAATTTGACGAGCTGCTGCAGACGTATTACAACGCCATCCGGTGTCCGGGGGACAAGGGTACGTCACGACCCACTGGGAGGAGCCTGGGACCTGCCGCCTAAATTGTCTGGCATTTAGGCGGCAGGAAGCCACGTTGATATTTTATAGCGTTTTATAATACAGGTGCAGCTCAAAAAATTAGAATATCGTGAAAAAGTTCAATATTTTTTGTCACTCATTTCAGAAAGTGAAACTCATATATTATATAGATTCATTACACATAGAGTGAAATATTTCAAGCCTTTATTTCTTGTAATTTTGATGATTATGGCTTACAGCTAATGAAACCCAAAATTCAGTGTCTCAGAAAATTAGAATATTTTGCTTTAACATATTTTTTAAGTATCATATTTAATATTTGGTCGCATATCCTTTGCATGCTGTTACTTCCTGAAGTCTGTGACCAATCAACATCAAAAGACACTCAATATCTTATTTTCAGGTACTGTTACAAGCGATACTATAACCTCTCTGCATTTGAACTGATCTCTATGAGAATTGGGGGGTGAGACTAGATTCAGCTGTAAATTACGCTGGTACAGTATGGAACACATGACTGGCGAAATGGCTGTACGTCATCAAGGGTCTAAGGCAGCGGTGTCAAACTCATTCCATCGAGGGCCGAGTGTATGCAAGTGTTTGTTTTAACCATGCTCTACACCAGCTGATTCCACTAATTAGTGCACCTCCTTGGTTGAAGAGCTGAGCTAATTAGTGAAATAAGCTGATGTAGGGCACAGTCGGAACAAAAACCTGCATACACTCGGCCCTCGATGGAATGAGTTTGACATCCCTGGTCTAAGGTATCAAACGAGCCCCAAACCATCACTCTGCGGCCAGATATGGAGTAGATGTGGATGGATCCCTTTCAGGGTTGTTTCTCCTGACTTTTTTCCCCATAGAGTTCTATAGGAAAATGAGTCAGGAGAAATAACTCTTGCAGTGATCCATCCACATCTACGTTGCCTGCTGTGGTTCAGTGTTGATGGTGCTGTTATTTGTGTGTCCAGATGGGGCGCTGCTGATCGCAGTGTGCAGGGGGAAAGTCAGTGAGGGGCTGGACTTTACGGATGATAACGCCCGCGCCGTGGTGACCATCGGAATCCCCTTCCCCAACATCAAAGACCTGCAGGTGAGAGGCAGGGGTGCCCTGCCTGAGCTCCACCCCCAGCTGGGATGATTGCTGTGTGTGTGTGTGTGTGTGTGTGTGTGCAGGTGCAGTGCTAGGGGCTCAGGTGTATTGTGTGTGTGCAGGTGGAGCTGAAGATGAAGTATAACGATCAGCACTGTAAAGCCCGTGGACTCCTGTCCGGAAGCCGCTGGTACGAGATCCAGGCCTACCGCGCCCTCAACCAAGCACTGGGCAGGTATGCTACTGCTACTGCTGCTGCTACAGCTGTTGCTACTGCTGCTACTACTGCTACTACAGCAACTGCTACTACAGCTACTGCTACTATTGCTACTACAGCTACTGCTGCTGCTACTGCTACTACTGCTGCTTCTCATCTCTCTCCCTCTCCATCTCTCCGTCTCTCGCTCTCACACTCCCATGTTAAGGTGCATGTGTCTTTTCTCTGCAGGTGTATCCGACACAAGAATGATTGGGGTGCTCTCATACTGGTTGATGACCGCTTCAGGTGTAACCCCAACAAGTACATCACAGGTACTGAACGACAGGTGTACTCCTAACTACTGAACGGCAGGTGTACCCCTAACTACTGAACGACAGGTGTACCCCTAACTACTGAACGGCAGGTGTGCCCCTAACTACTGAACGGCAGGTGTACCCCTAATTACTGAACGGCAGGTGTACCCCTAACTACTGAACGACAGGTGTACCCCTAACTACTGAACGACAGGTGTACCCCTAACTACTGAACGACAGGTGTACCCCTAACTACTGAACGACAGGTGTACCCCTAACTACTGAACGACAGGTGTGCCACTAACTACTGAACGACAGGTGTCCCCCTAACTACTGAACGACAGGTGTACCCCTAACTACTGAACGACAGGTGTACCCCTAACTACTGAACGACAGGTGTACCCCTAACTACTGAACGACAGGTGTGCCACTAACTACTGAACGGCAGGTGTACCCCTATGACTGGGCTGTGATATTCACTCTCCAAGCCTCCTGTGATTCAGAATATATTGTTCCTAATGTCTGATATGTGTGACCTGTGTGTAGTTGCATTGTTTAAACACTAAGTGGAGGTGTCAGCCTATTGCAGAGCTGTGCGATGGGCCTTAGAGTCCACTGGGGGAACAAATAACACGCTGAGCTTAAACACTGCATTTTAACATCACTGCCCTGGCAGGGGACAGGAGACTGCGTGTGTGTCTGTGTGTGTGTCTGTGTATGTACAGTGTGTTGTGTTCAGCACTGACCGTAGAGGTGTGTGTGTGTGTGTGTGTGTGTGTGCGCAGATGTGTGTGTATGTACAGTGTGTGTTGTGTTCAGCACTGACCGTAGAGGTGTGTGTGTGTGTGTGTGCGTGCGTGCGTGTACAGTGTGTGTTGTGTTCAGCACTGACAGTAGAGGTGTGTGCGTGTGTGTGTGTGTGTGTGTGCAGATGTGTGTGCATGTACAGTGTGTGTTGTGTGTGTGTACAGTGTGTGTTGTGTTCAGCACTAACAGGTGTGCTGGTTTCTCAGGTTTGTCTAAGTGGGTGCGTCAGCTGGTGCAGCATCACAACACGTTCAGCGGCGCCATGCAGTCCCTGGCCTCTTTCTCACAGTGCCAGCAGGAGGCAGCAGTGAGCCAGGCGAATGCGTCCAGCCCTGAGGGGCGGAGTGAGCTTCCCTCCTGCCCCGCCCCGCTCTCCGCCGTGTGCCCCCCTCCCCCGCTCCAGCACCCCCCCACAGGGAGCCAGACCTCAGGTAGAGTGGCCCGACACACACTGCTGTCCTCCAGGCCTTAGACCAGCTCAATAAAGACACAAGCCATCCCTGCGAAGAACATTTAATTTGACTGATGTCATTGCTTTGGAGCACAGCGCATTAGCGAGCTGTCGGCAGGAGGCGAGATGCGGGTTGCAGTGCTTCGTGTGATGTTTCCATCCGCGCTAGTCACCCCACAGTGTCAGAAAGCACCAGCGCAGCCCGTAATGTGTATGCCAGCCTGCAGGGGGCAGCAGTGTAGCGTAGGGGATTAGCCCTGTTCCCAGTTCCCATCTGTGTAAGAATGTCTGCTAAATGCAATTAAAAACAAATTTTTTAAAACTGTTGAACAGTGGTCCCCAACCCCGTTCCTGTCAATCACAGTGCTGCCTGTCAAACACTCTGCTGCCTGTCAAACACTCTGCTGCCTGTCAATCACTCTGCTGCCTGTCAATCACTCTGCTGCCTGTCAATCACTCTGCTGCCTGTCAATCACTCTGCTGCCTGTCAATCACTCTGCTGCCTGTCAATCACTCTGCTGCGGTGTGTTTTTGCGCAGGTGACCAGATGACCTCACGGGGTTACGCACACGAGCGACGGCGAGGGTCACGCTCAGTCCATGCGGCGGCGAGTCAGGGTGGGGCCCTGGCCCCCCCACAGCGTATGCACCCCCTCTTCACTCCCCTCAGGACCCCCCTGTTCAAGGCCAGGGCAGGACCAGACTGTGGGAAGGGTGGGTCTTGCCCCTCGTGGGAGAGCGGCACAAATCGGGCGGGGCCAGCTGGGGACACGCCTATTTTTCTGTCTGGGGTCAGGCGGGGCAGCTCGGCAGCAGACAAGGATAGGGGCAGGGACAGTGGGGGGCAGAAAAGGGCGGGGTCAGACCCTCCATGTGCAGACTTGGATCTCTCCCCTGTGAGGGCTCCCCCTTGTGGCCAGCTCCAGAAAGACACCAGCGTGGAGGTCATCCCTGACCGGGAGGAAGACGAGGATCAGTCCATATTCTTCACACCTGAGCTGTTTGAGGCGGAGGAGGAGGAGGAGGTGGGAGAGGAGGTTGGAGAGAAAGAGGTGGGGACACGCCCCCTACCTGGCCTGGTTCCCCCCGGGGCAGAACCGGACCGCCCAGGTGTGTCTCTGGCCCTCTCTAACGGGGCGGTCCAGGCGTTATCTGAGGACCTCTTCACTCCCCCGGGCGGCCAGCAAGGCGGCGCTGTCGCTGCGGTAACGAGGCAGGCCAGTGTGAGGGATAGCTCAGGACAGGAAGTCGAGTCGCAGCAGCCCAGCAGGGGGGCCAATCACAGGACTCACAGGCTCTCCAGGTCTAGACAGAAAGGTGTTCCCTCATCCACAGGTAAACTCACCACTTACTTCCCCTATCTCACCCCAGCGAGTCCCTCTCAGGTCGTAGAAGATTAGCTCATGGAAACACATTGGCCTCCCCTTAATGCCCCAGCCCGGCCGGGGCAGGTTTAGTCAGGGTGTCGGAGGCAGTAGAGCGGTTCAAAATGGCTGGATTGATTCTCATGTTTGTTTTTGTCATGCACTTATATATTCCGAAACAAACAAATATTCCATCTTGTTTTAATAAACCAAATAACCTCATGCTGATGGTTTCTAATTAGTTGTTTTGGAGAGGGGTGGAGGAAAGGTTGTTGGGGGAGGGGCTCCACACAGAATTGTAATTTTAATTTGAGATTAAATGTCTTTGGGTCTGAGCCATATGACCCTCCATTGTGAACTGAAGGGCACCGGCAAGATTTGGGACGTGAATTTCTGAGAAGAGGAAACCCTAAGAAGTAAAATATTTACAAAACCTCGCCTACTGAGAAAGAGCTCCCTGCTAGACTCTCCTGAAATTATGTCCCCACAAATGTTATAAAATATGTATCTGTACCAATAAAATATTATATGTTCTTTTAATATATTTGGTGTTAGTAATATGTGGCTGGTTTTATACATGTGGTGGTGGTTAAGTGTGACTGGTTTATTGTGTGTGGTGGTGGTTAAGTGTGACTGGTTTATTGTGTGGTGTGGGTAGGGATGTACGCTTTTAGTCGACTAGTCGATTAAACGTTGCTACCCTCGCTAGTCGGCACTAGAAATGCTAGTCGGTTAAACTTATTATTTTATTAATGTACACATTTAAATTACATATTGACATAATTTGCACTGAAATGTCATTTTTTCAAATGTTGCTTTATAAAAAAACGAGAATCCGTTAATAATGTTAACAACGCCGGATTTAAAAAAAGTTTTTTTAAAACAAAGGAAAAAAACAAAACGCATTAATAGCCTGTTCGCCCTGCAAGTTAAACCAGCGAGGTGGAAAGAGTAAGTAGCCCTATCGCGTTGTTGAATAGCCCAATAAAACTCATCTAATGTCACGTCGATCAGTCGGCCTAATTGTTATTTTTTTGTGGGCCCATTATTGGTAGTTTTTCTGATGACCGATTATTATTTTTTACTGTATTTGCTATGCGATCGCGTTCACCCAATGAAAATGCCGTTGTAATAATCAGGCACGTTTCCTAAAAATGTTTTGTTACGTTGAATATTGTTTTCAATAAATGTTATTTGTTAACTTTTATTTAGTGAGTTGTTGTCATGTTTTGTAGGATAATGTGCAATGTTCATAATGCAAGGCGCAAAGTGCCACACATTTCAGCGGCATTTAAAATACGATTTGGTTATTGAAGTATGTGATTAACGGAGGTTGCTGGTTCATATCCGTGCTCAGGTCGTGGTACAGCTGTATCGAGCCATATGACTGTATAATGTGTTTCACTACTAAGTTACACTGTGGCTCAGGAGGTAGAGCGGGTCGTCCGCTGATCGCAGGGTCGGCGGTTCGATCCCCGGCTCCTCCTGTCCACATGTCGAAGTGTCCTTGGGCAAGACACTGAACCCCAAATTGCTCCCAATGAGCAGGCTAGCACCTTGCATGGCAGCTGCTGCCATTGGTGTGTGAATGTGTGTGTGAACGGGTGAGTGAGAGGCCATTGTAAAGCGCTTTGGATAAAGGCGCTATATAAGTGCAGTCCATTTACCATTTACACATAAGTTACATAAACTCCTCAAAAATTTGTGTTTGGTCGATCATATCTCTCTTGTCACTGTATTATTAGCCTTGTATAGTATATCATTGGAAAGCCTGATCATTTCCCTTTACAATGATGTCCCATTTGTAAGGATCATGCATTTGTGGGATGAGCAGCACAGCTGATTATGTGGGTGGGGTCCTAAGTGAAATGTGCCAAATTACTCTGCCAATGCCAAACAGTGTATTCTCCTGTTGCTAGTGACTCTTGTTTTGAGTTGTTTGGGGGATTGGATGATTGAACTCTATCAGTAACAAGGAGCAAACAAGACATATTGGTAATTTTACGCTTTATTCATTGAATAAACACTCAGGAGCCTCAGTAGCGGGTGGAAGAACCATACACAGCCACAACAGCCTGGCACCTCCTCCTCATGCTGGTCACGCGTTGCTGTGGGATGGGATCCAAACAACTCAAAACAATAGAGCCAATACCAACAGGAGAATACACTGTTTGGCATTGGCAGAGTAATTTGGCACATTTCACTTAGGACCGCACCCACATAATCAGCTGTGCTGCTCATCACACAAATGCATGATCCTTCCAAATGGGACATCATTGTAAAGGGAAATGATCAGGCTTTCCAATGATAAGAGGTACAATGCTAATAAGACCGAACACTTAGTCCGTAGCTAAAGACGTACTTGTATTGTACCGTATTGCTCCTCTCTGATCCACATCCAAAAGTGCTCAGCAACGCTTTGAGCGGCTCAGAGTGAGCGAAACTGAGCAACCCGTTAAGTGCGTTCTTCGCTCTGAGCGAAGCTGAGCTGCTCAGTTACTTAACGCGGCAGTGCTGCTACGCCTCTTTTATGCGCCCTGAAGGGTTCAGGTGTTTCTGACGCAGGTAAAAGCAGCACCTGAGGCTGCCATGTGCTCCGTTCTGCAGGTGACGCACTGCAGGTGGGCGGGGCAGAAGCGATGCATTTTGGGAGGAGCAGGCGTGCCACCAAGCGGACCCAGGTCACCAAGAGGGGCAGCGACCCAGATGGTGTCGTCCCAACTCAGGAGGAGGAGGAAGAGGAAAGGGCGGGGCTTAACGCCTGCCCTGCTCCAGAAGAGGGCGGGGGTGGGCGAGGGGATCGGGCCTCTGTCCTGTCCCGTCTCAGGGGTAGGCGGGGTCCGGTACTGTGCCGGGGGGGTCCGGTACTGTGCCAGCAGGGTGGGAAGGGGGCGGATGAGAACGCAGAGGGGGGTCCACAGAAGGGCGCCGGACAGGAACATTCCACCCTCGGAGGAAGCGGGGCTGGTTGGGACACTGTTGCGGGAGTCCTGCAGTACCCAGACAGGCTGGCAGGGGGTAGCACTGAGCCTGTAGGACAGGACAGTCAGCAGGACTCACAGGGGCACGGTAAGAGCTTGTTACCCCGGCAACCCACTGATCTGAGTTCAGTTAAAGAATTATTAAAGAAGCAGTGAACTTATAAAAAATAATTTTTAAGTGTTAAAGAATTAGGCAAAGTCATTACAGCATTTCAGTATTTTTATTTTTACTTAGTCTTTTTGAGCTTCTGAAACTGTCCCCCCCCCCCCACACATGGCTTAGGGGTCCGAGTTCAGCGGTCCCACACAGTGAGGAGGAGGAGGAGGACGAAGAGTACAGCCGCTCGGAGAGGACAGGTAAGGATTTGGGTTGATAAGGGGGCCATTCAGGGGAATCTTGGGGTCTTTGGCATCTTTCGTGAACAGGGAATTTAACCCTGTGTTTTCATTGGACAGAGAGGCGGTGACCCGGGACCCCGGGAGGCAGAGCCTCAGTTGGCGGGGAATTGTGAGGTGGGGCTGTGCTGTGCAGCGTGTGGCTGGGAGCTGATTCCCCAGGCTGAAGGTCAGGCTATAACAGAGGCCAAAAGTACTGCTGTGGTTCATTCTTCCCCACTAATCAGGACCAATTTAAACCTGGGACACCAAGTGTTTCCTCTCGAAACACCTTGGAGTTATCTCTTGCTTGAGCGCAAAGAAAACTTTACTTATTTCTTTTATTTTGTAATTTTACAATCTTATGTTTTGTCAAACGGGTCTGATGGTTGTAATTATAAGGTTTCACCCAGAAATAATTAGGGAGCATCAGTTTAAAAAGGGATTATTGATCATCCTTTTGCTTCTAATTTCTGGGAATATTAAACCCAATCCTGGGCCTGGGGTAGCTATCAATGGTAGGCCTATAGCTACTCCAGCCGATTTTAAATTAAGAACAGGGCTGGGTTTTCTACACTTAAATGTTAGAAGCCTAGTTTCTAAGATTGATTTTATACGGATTTGGGTGATTTTATACGGATGCTGACATTTTAGTCATTTCCGAAACGTGGCTAAATAAGTCAACGTCGGACAATGATATTCACATTGCTGGCTAATACTCACTAACCCTAACCCTAATACTATACATCCCTAACCCTAATACTATACATCGCGCGGATCGGCCTAAAAAAGGAGGAGGAGGGGTTGCTATTTATGTTAAAACAACAGCTCTGTAGTGTCACTTTCCCTCTCTAGGCCCAAACAATTTGAGCTTCTTGCTCTGAAAGTACATTTACATGCTGGCTTTGATTGGACAGTTGTAGGATGCTACAGACCACTGTCGTTACTGGATATACTATCTAATTTATCGGATTCTGAATCTATTCTAATGTGTGATCTAACCTGGTATTGGTTATCGTCTGTATCTGTCTACTTCAGAAGTGCTTGTGATGAATTAAATATTGTGCCGCTAATAAATGAACCCACAAGACCAAATATGAAATCACAGCAAAAATCCTCTACTTGATGTTATATTAACGAACGTACCACACAAATATAGTTCTATGGGCATTTTTTCTAATGATGTTAGTGACCATTGCGCAATTGTTTGTGTAAGAGATAGTCAAAGTGTTTTTTTATTTATCAAGTGCACAGTATAACACAAGGTCATTCTGAACAATGAAATTCTTAGGACATGGCAAGCAACAACTATGTAGTAGGCATTAAAAACAAACAAAAACAAAAAGTATATATTAAATTGTTAAAAAAAGTCAAATAAGGGCAAGAATAACATAAATATAAATATACGTAGCAGTAAAACACTAGCAGCAGTTCCAGATATGGACAGTAGGAGTATTAAATATAAAGTGTGGAGGTGCCGATAGGCATGTACAATAAATTAAATTAAGGTGATGTACATTGAATGTACATAAGAAGTGCCTAGAGCATACAATGAGGTGCGATGAATGAGATTAATGCTGCTGGTTGAGAAGCCTGATGGCCTGTGGGAAAAAACTGTTTGTGAGTCTGGTAGTCCGTGCCCGAATGCTCCGGTAACGTCTACCAGACGGCAGCAGCGAGAACAGTCCATAGCCTGGGTGGCTGTAGTCTTTTATGATTTTCTGTGCTTTCTTAAGGCATCGCGTGTGGTAGATGCCTTGCACAGAGGGGAGGTGGCAGCCAATGATGCGCTCCGCTGTCTTCACCACCCTCTGGAGGGCCTTGCGATCAGCAGCGGAGCAGCTGCCTTACCAGGTAGTAATGCAGCCAGTGAGAATGCTCTCAATGGTGCACCTGTAAAAGTTGGTGAGAGTTTTGGCAGACATGCCAAACTTCTTGAGTCTCCTCAGGAAGTATAGGCGCTTTTGGGCAGTTTTTACTGCCGCGACCGATTGCCTGGACCAGGAGAGGTCATCACTGATGAACACACCGAGGAACTTGAAGCAGGAGACTCTCTCCACTTCAGCTCCATCGATGTGAATGGGGGCGTGACCCCCCCCCTGTCGCTTCCTGAAGTCCACGATCATCTCCTTAGTCTTGCAGACGTTGAGAGAGAGATTGTTGTCCTGGCACCATGTTGCTAAGATGCTGACCTCCTCTCTGTAGGCGGTCTCATCGTTGTTGGAGACCCAGGATGGTGGTGTCGTCTGCAAACTTAAGGATGGCGTTGGAGCTGCGCGTGGCCACACAGTCGTGTGTGAACAGGGCGTACAGGAGGGGACTGAGTACGCAGCCCTGAGGGGCTCCGGTGCTCAGGGTCAGTGCAGAGGAGAAGCGGTTACCCATTCTCACCACCTGGGGTCTGCCCGTCAGGAAGTCCAGGATCCAGTTGCAAAGGGAGGTGTTAAGACCCAGGATCCTGAGCTTGGGAATGAGCTTAGCGGGCACAATTGTGTTGAATGCTGAGCTGTAGTCTATAAACAGCATCCTCACGTATGTGTTACCCTTATCCAGGTGGGAGAGGGCAGTGTGCACCGTCAGGGTGATGGCGTCGTCCGTAGATCTGTTGGGACGGTATGCAAATTGAAGGGGGTCCAAGGTGTCAGGAAGGGAGGAGCAAATGTGGGTTCTGACTAACCGCTCGAAGCACTTCATGATGATGGAGGTCAGTGCTACAGGGCGGTAGTCATTCAGGCAGGTGATGGAAGGTTTCTTTGGTACGGGGACAATGGTTGTCTGTTTGAAGCAGGTGGGGACTGCAGACTGTTTCAGGGAGAGGTTGAATATAGAGGTAAATACCTCCGCTAGCTGGTCAGCGCACGCTCTGAGGACACGGCCTGGAATGCCATCTGGCCCTGGTGACTTCCGAGGGTTTACTCTTTTAAAAGCTCTCCTCAAGTCAGCCATAGATAGGTACAGAGTGCAGTCATCCTGGTCCTCAGCTAGTTTTACAGAAGGGATGGTGTTGCTCACCTCAAACCGTGTGTAAAAGGTGTTGAGCTCCTCGGGAAGAGAGGCGGCGGGCTGGGCATCACTGCTATTTCTCCCTTTGTAGTCTGTGATGGAGCGCAGTCCACACCACATGCGTCTGGGGTCGGAACTGTGGTAGTTGGACTCCAACTTGTCCCTGTAGGCTCTTTTTGCATCTCTGATGGTTTTCCGTAGGTCATATCTGGACTTCCTCAAGGCCTCCAGGTCCCCAGATCTATAGGCAGAAGACCGTGCTCTGAGCTTAGCACGGACATCACCATTAACCCAGGGCTTTTGGCTGGGGAAAGTCCTAACATTGACTCTCGGGACAACGTCATCTATGCACTTGGAGATGTAGGCTGAGACAGAGTCTGTGTATTCATCAATGTCCCCATCAGCTGCAACACAGAACATCTGCCAGTCTGTGGTTTCAAAACAGTCCTGCAGAGTGGCAATGGATTTCTCACTCCAACGTTGAACTGCTCGAAAACCGGTTTTTCCTGTTTTAGACGTTGTCTGTAGGTTGGGAGGAGAAGAATGGAGGTGTGATCCGCCTTACCAAAGGCAGGGCGGGGGAGGGGTTTATAGCTGTCCTGTAGTTGAGAATAACAATGGTCAAGAGTCTGATCACCACGGGTAGGAAAGTTAATATGCTGGTGATATTTAGGCAATACTTTCCTCATATTAGCCCTGTTGAAGTCGCCAACAACAATAGAAGCTGCCTCAGGGTGAGCGTTCTCTAGTCCATTAATTACTCCGTAAAGGTCCTCTAGTGCGCGCGTTTTATCCGCCTGCGGGGGAATGTAAACTACGGTGATTATAGCGGAGCTGAATTCCCGAGGGAGGTAGAAGGGACGGACTTTTATAGTTAAGTGCTCCAGGTCTGGTGAGCAGTGTTTTGTAAGCACTGCTACATCCGAACCCCAGCGAGAGTTAACCATAATGCAGACCCCACCGCCTCTGCGTTTGCCTGACTCCGTAGTTCTGTCCTGCCGGTAGATGGAAAATCCAGCCGGGGTAGCGGCCGAGTCAGGTACCGTCGGGTCTAGCCAGGTCTCAGTAAACGCCAGCACGCAGCAGTTCGCAATGTCCCGCTGGAAGTTAATCCGTGCGTGTAGTTCGTCCATTTTATTGTCCAGGGATTGAACATTTGCCAGTAAAATGCTCGGTAACGGCGGTTTGCAGTATCTCGTCCGTGATCTGCATAGGATACCGGCACGTTTGCCTCTTCTCTTTTTCCTCCGTCGGCGTATTGGTAAACACAACGGCGGCAGGACAAAGGAATCACAGCACGTACTCCGGTAAATTGAGAAAAAGTCCGTGTCCAGTGAGGAACGAACTTCCAAAAGTGCTTGTCGATCATACTGTATGAGCGACAGTGCAGTACGTACAAAAATAAAAACAATACAAATAATAATAGACAAAAAGCTACTAGTTGAATGCGGAGCCATTGTCAGTGCGACCTT
Source organism: Ilyophis sp. 1 JC-2022 (assembly GCA_022702515.1). Classification (NCBI taxonomy): domain Eukaryota; kingdom Metazoa; phylum Chordata; class Actinopteri; order Anguilliformes; family Synaphobranchidae; genus Ilyophis; species Ilyophis sp. 1 JC-2022. The sequence continues at coordinate 128,543,314 of CM040402.1, forward strand.
CCACCGGCGCACCAGGACCAAATATGCCCAGGACAAAACCATGTGTAATTATCAAAAGGAATTTTAGAACTTTTCATGAACAATCCTTTCTGTTATGACCCCGAATATGGACTGGACTCAAACGCACGACTCTGCCAATACTCAGATATTTTATTACTTGACCAGGGAGTATTCCTGAAGCATGGGGAAAAAGGCAAGCTGTTATAGTTCCAAGCCGGAACTGGACTTTACGACAGACAGACTGACAGACAGAGTGGGAGCGCTAGGCATCCAATAAATTATGTTTTGACAAAATCTCCTGAAGCATAGGGAGAACATATAAGACGGACAGTCCGGGTAATGGGGTCAGCAGGAGAGCTGCAGGGACAGGAGAGGCCAGGGGCTGTAGATGGAGATGGATAACCAGGCAGGCTGAGCAGAGGTGGAGCGGGAACGGGAGCGGGAACAGGGCTGAGTGAGGTGGCAGGAGAAGTGCAGGACAGTGGAGCGGAGCCCAGGCAGGATGCAGGCGTGGCAGCAGGGCAGCGGCAGTAGTGGCACAGCAATCAGCAGAGCGGCAGCAGCAACAGCAGCAACCGTAGCACTGGCAGAGAGCGGGCACCGCCGCAGAGCGGTGAACAGGAGCTCTGGCTGCATGCACAACGTCAGATGGGTGGCGGGGAACCGCAACACAGGCAGGGATAGCAAACAACTGCAGGTTGGCAGACTGAAGCAGACAAAGTTAGTACAGCGAGACAGGCAAATGAACAGCGGGAAATGCCGTTCCTGAAAAGAGCAGACTTCAACTTAGACAGAGTAGCAGGGCGAGTTAACGCCGGCACAGAACCAGACTTTAGTTTCAACCACTTAAACTGGATTCTAGGACATTAAGACACGACCAGAGGTTTCAGACAAAGAGCATTAACAAACTGGCACAGGACAGAGAACACCGGGTGACTAAATACAAACATTAATTGATATCAATTAGGTGCCGCGTGTGAATATATGCGAGGGTGATTAACAGAGCGGAGAGTGTGGAATGCATGCAAAAAGAGGGAATGGGATAGGCTGAGAGAAGAGTAGTGAAACAGAGTGACACGAAAGGAAAAACCATGCCCAACCTGCAGCTAGGGAAAGCGGACAATGGAGAGATGAACACGAGACAGGGGGAGAAGGAAAACACGGGAAACACCAGGACGGGAGTGAGATCGTCACATTTTCTTCATGATTTGAATAACTGGAAAATGTTGATTGCAGACGTTGAGACGGCTTGGAGCTTTCTTCAAAATTAGTTTTTAAAAATAACCAATAAGCATGCACCTTTTAAGAATTATAGAATTAAAGGACGTGATAACCCTTGGTTTTCCAAAGACTTAGCAGACTGGTTTCACAAAAGAAATATCTCATGGGCTAGAGCGATACTGATTCTTCGGTTGATTGGACTAACTTTAAACAGTTAAGAAACAAATTTACCTTAGGCATCCGTAAAGCCAAATCTGAATATTACTTAGTCAATCTCTGAGAATTTAAATGACCCCTTTAGATTCTGGAAAACTATTAAGTCATTGGCAGGTACTAGGTCCACTTTGAATCTTCCCCAAAAAATCATGCTAAATTCGGAGCAAATCGTTGACAAAGTTGTGATTGTTAATTCCTTTAATCAACATTTTATTTCCTCTGGTTCTGCATTTGACAAGATTTCACACACAAAAACACACACCTCTTGATGAAAATTTTACAGACCATCGGTGTTGGCTCCAATGCAATTTGCTAGTTTAAAATAATCGTTCCCAATGTGTATTTGTTGATGGTCAGAAGTCTAGCTGCTTAGAAGTTTTAAATGGGGTACCTCAAGGATCCATTTTCAGTCCAATTTTATTTTCAATCTATATAAATTGTATTGACCTTGTAGTACAAAATTCTAATACAAAAATGTATCTGTATGCTGATGGTACAGTTTTGTACACTACTGCTGCCACAGTGAATCAGGCAATATTACAACAGGTTTTTAATTCCATACAAGTTGCTTTTTGTCAACTGAAACTACTTTTAAATGTAGATAAAACCAAATTCATGATTTTTATAAGATCACATCTGAAGACTCCTACTGTTCCAAGCATTGTTTCTTTAAATGGAAAATTTATTGACCATGTTAGCTCTTATAAATACCTAGGTTTGTGGATTGACGAAAAACTTTGTTTTAAAGATCATGTTGAAAAACTATATCAACCACACAGTAAAAACATTCTCACCTAGGATACCTTTATTTAATAAAGCTTTATATGCATTTAACGGTTCTAACACTGACCCTAACCCTGATGCTGTAGGACCCAAGTTAATTGTTTATTAATGAGGCTGGGGGGCGTGGCTAACACAGGTGTTTTTTAGGTACGGTGCACAGCGCTGTGTGTGAGGGGGTGTGGCTAACACAGGTGTTTTTCAGGTGCAGTGCACAGCGCTGTGTGTGAGGTGGCGTGGCTAACACAGGTGTTTTTCAGGTGCGGTGCACAGCGCTGTGTGTGAGGGGGCGTGGCTAACACAGGTGTTTTTCAGGTGTGGTGCACAGCGCTGTGTGTGAGGTGGCGTGGCTAACACAGGTGTTTTTCAGGTGCGGTGCACAGCGCTGTGTGTGAGGGGGTGTGGCTAACACAGGTTTTTTTCAGGTGTGGTGCACAGCGCTGTGTGTGATGGGGGTGTGGCTTCCTTGCTGGGGGAGAGGTGTCTCAGGACCAGTGCGGGGGCACACCCCTGCTCTTCCACATCCCTGCCCTGCCTCCCCCATGAGAGCACCCTGCTGGTGTTGGAGGGCACTGCAGCTCTTCAGGCCTTACGGAGCTCCACGCAGGTGTACAGCGACTCAGGTGAGGGTCAGACTGACGGCCACCGCGTGTCTCAGTGAAGGCTGATGGGCTGAAATATGACTTCTTTAAAAAAATACAATAAATAAATTCATTTTTTATCGATAACAACTCACACCCATTTCACACTGAAACAAAAACCTGTGTTTGCCGTTAGTGTGAATGGGTCACCAGTGTTATATGACCCTGCCGTTAGTGTGAATGGGTCACCAGTGTTATATGACCCTGCCGTTAGTGTGAATGGGTCACCAGTGTTATATGACCCTGCCGTTAGTGTGAATGGGTCACCAGTGTTATCTGACCCTGCCGTTAGTGTGAATGGGTCACCAGTGTTATATGACCCTGCCGTTAGTGTGAATGGGTCACCAGTGTTATATGACCCTGCCGTTAGTGTGAATGGGTCACCAGTGTTATATGACCCTGCCGTTAGTGTGAATGGGTCACCAGTGTTATCTGACCCTGTCGTTAGTGTGAATGGGTCACCAGTGTTATATGACCCTGCCGTTAGTGTGAATGGGTCACCAGTGTTATATGACCCTGCCGTTAGTGTGAATGGGTCACCAGTGTTATATGACCCTGCCGTTAGTGTGAATGGGTCACCAGTGTTATATGACCCTGCCGTTAGTGTGAATGGGTCACCAGTGTTATATGACCCTGCCGTTAGTGTGAATGGGTCACCAGTGTTATATGACCCTGCCGTTAGTGTGAATGGGTCACCAGTGTTATATGACCCTGTCGTTAGTGTGAATGGGTCACCAGTGTTATATGACCCTGCCGTTAGTGTGAATGGGTCACCAGTGTTATATGACCCTGCCGTTAGTGTGAATGGGTCACCAGTGTTATATGACCCTGCCGTTAGTGTGAATGGGTCACCAGTGTTATATGACCCTGCCGTTAGTGTGAATGGGTCACCAGTGTTATATGACCCTGCCGTTAGTGTGAATGGGTCACCAGTGTTATCTGACCCTGCCGTTAGTGTGAATGGGTTACCAGTGTTATATGACCCTGCCGTTAGTGTGAATGGGTTACCAGTGTTATCTGACCCTGCCGTTAGTGTGAATGGGTCACCAGTGTTATATGACCCTGCCGTTAGTGTGAATGGGTCACCAGTGTTATCTGACCCTGTCGTTAGTGTGAATGGGTCACCAGTGTTATATGACCCTGCCGTTAGTGTGAATGGGTCACCAGTGTTATATGACCCTGCCGTTAGTGTGAATGGGTCACCAGTGTTATATGACCCTGCCGTTAGTGTGAATGGGTCACCAGTGTTATCTGACCCTGCCGTTAGTGTGAATGGGTCACCAGTGTTATATGACCCTGCCGTTAGTGTGAATGGGTCACCAGTGTTATATGACCCTGCCGTTAGTGTGAATGGGTCACCAGTGTTATATGACCCTGCCGTTAGTGTGAATGGGTCACCAGTGTTATATGACCCTGCCGTTAGTGTGAATGGGTCACCAGTGTTATATGATCCTGCCGTTAGTGTGAATGGGTCACCAGTGTTATATGACCCTGCCGTTAGTGTGAATGGGTCACCAGTGTTATATGATCCTGCCGTTAGTGTGAATGGGTCACCAGTGTTATCTGATCCTGATCATGACCAGGTTTAGGCTGGAAAGGGGAGAGACATGGGTCACTATAATAATAATATAATAATAAACTTTATTTGTATAGCACCTTTCATACATAAAATGCAGCCCAAAGTGTTTCACATTAATAAAAACAAAATACAGAACAAGAGCAATAAAAGTCAATAGACGTGAAATAAGATAATAAGTAAATCAACATGAAAACAAACCAAGGGACCACTCTCCCTTTTTATAGCTGTTTGTTTGGGAATACTGTCCCAAGGGATCGTCGTTGTCCCATACAGCCTCATAAGTGCACTTGTACCGCTTTATGTCATTTAAGTTTTGAAACACCAAGAAAACGTGATCGTTAACTTTGTTCTGTTTCTTTTTTCTTTTTTTTACTTTTTGAAAAGAGTATTTTTATTGTTTTATACCTTTTATTAAAAATTCTTAATAAAACCCACTTAAAAATAAGATAAAAATGCAATTAGAAATAAAGAGAGAACTGACAACATTTTTAAAAGCAAGCGCATTAAAGAGTTCCAGGGTTAGGGTTAGGGTTAGGGTCAGGTCTGTATCAGGAAAGTCATAGCTAGCCAAAGGCTAAAGTGAAGAGAAGGTTTTAGCTTTCTTTAAAAAATATTTACCAAGCTGGCTTCCCTGATATCTATAGAGTGCTGGCCACTATTATTGGCACGTTTCTGCATTTGAATGGATCTCTATGGGAATTGGGGAGTGGGACTAGATTTAGCTGTAAATTATGCTGGAACAGTCATCAACGGTCTGAGGTATCAAACGAGCCCCAAACCATCACTCTGCTGCCAGATATGCAGTAGATATGGATGAATCACTTTAAGGGCTGTTTCTCCTGACAAATTTTCCTATTGAACTCTATGGAAAAATAAGTCAGGAGAAGAAACCCTTAAAGTGATCCATCCATATCTACTGTATATCTGGCAGCAGAGTGATGGTTTGAGGCTCGTTTGATACCTCAGACCCTTGGTGACTTAGAGCCATTTAACCAACCATGTGTTCCATACTGTACCAGTGTAATTTACAGCTACTCTGTCAGACAGATTCTCTTAATATCATTAACGCTGTTATTGTTCAACCATGGGGAGATTCTGGAGATCCTCTTTTTAATCTTTAGTGGAGCAACAGTATTTAAAGCAGATGACAAGGTATTGTTGAAATTTTCAACCATGTCATTTAAAGAGCAGTCATAACTATGCCCTCAAATGATCTCATAATATTAGAGAACTTTGCTTCAGCCTTGCCATCTAGGAATCTCTTTTGTACCAAAAATTCCCTTTTAGTCTTTGTTAAGATTGGGTTTGCATCAGAAAACGCACAGTGATGGACAGAAACATTTGAATACTAAAACATTATCAATGTTTAACCCTGTTGTTATTAAGTCTAGGGTGGTTTAGATCCAAGAAAACTCACTGGTTACGATAGAGGCTGTTTATGGAGGTCCTGCCGTATTCTAAAATCTGTCAATGTTGTAGGAGAAGCTGTGCTGTGCTGGGCTGGGCTGGGCTGTGCTGTAGCTGTGCTGGGCTGTAGCTGTGCTGGGCTGTGCTGTACTGTAGCTGTGCTGGGCTGGGCTGTACTGTGCTGGGCTGTGCTGTAGCTGTGCTGGGCTGGGCTGTACTGTACTGCTGATGGTCCTGACCCCCCCTCACACAGGTGTAGCAGTGGGGGGGACGTTCCTGTACAACGCCGTGTGGAACCCAGAGCAGGGCTCGGTTAGCCAGCTGCTGCAGTGTAAAGCCTGCCCTGCCTCTACTGCCCTGGCTGTGGAGGTACACCACCCCACAGAGCCTGCCAGAGACCAGGTAATACCCCTAATACCCCTAATACCCCCCCCCCCCCCCCCACCACAGAGCCTGCCAGAGACCAGGTAATACCCCTAATACCCCCACCCCACAGAGCCTGCCAGAGACCAGGTAATACCCCTAATACCCCCCCCCCCCCCCCCCACCACAGAGCCTCCCAGAGACCCGGTAAGACACCTACCCCCCCCCCCCCCCACAGAGCCTGCCAGAGACCAGGTAATACCCCTAATACCCCCACCCCACAGAGCCTGCCAGAGACCAGGTAATACCCCCCCCCACAGAGCCTGCCAGAGACCAGGTAATACCCCAGTATTCTGAGTCACCTCTAGGTGTCAGTAGTGTCTCAGGACCCAGCTGTTAATTCAGCTGTGTGTGAGTCCTTCAATATGGAGGACTGCCATTTCCACACTGTTCTTAATCAGAGAGTGACCTGCGCTCTATTTGTGTGTGTGTGTGTGTGTGTGCGTGTGTGTGTGCGTGTGAGTGTGTGTGTGAGTGAGTGTGTGTGCGTGAGTGTGTGTGTGTGTGCGCGTGTGTGTGTGCGTGCGCGTGCGTGTGTGTGCGCGTGTGTGTGCGTGTGTGTGTGTGCGTGTGTGTGCGCGCGTGTGTGTGTGTGTGTGCGCGTGTGTGTGTGTGTGTGTGTGTGTATGTGTGTGTGTGCACTTGTCTGTGTGCTTTTGTAGAGCGGCGTTGCTTCTCATTGGTTGGTAGTGCGGCAAAATCGATTGCTAGTCAATATTTCAGAGAGACAAACAAACTGCTCCTGCTGCGTGTCATCGTTATCCAGAGACTTTGAGCGGAATGTTGTGACTTTGTTGCCGTGGCGAATAGATGGTGTGAACCCGGTGTAATGGATAATGTACTCGAGCCCTAAGAAGGCAGGGGAGGTTGAGGGTTGTGTAATCTCAGGTGTATAGTAGGTTATATGACCCCGGTGTAATGGATAATGTACTCGAGCCCTAAGAAGGCAGGGGAGGTTGAGGGTTGTGTAATCTCAGGTGTATAGTAGACGGCACGTGCTCCTGTAACCCTGGCAACGCCGCCTCGCTCTGCACTCACCTGCAGCATACCTGCAGATCAGTTATGCTCTCCCTCACCTGCAGTCTGACATACCTGCACTGCTACCCATGGGGGTCATGATTCCAGCCGTGTCTGTGTGTGTGTGTGCGTGTGCGTGTGTGTGTGTGTGTGTGTGTGTGTGTGTGTGTGTGTGTGTGTGCGCGCGCTCGTGCGTACCTCCCTGTGTAACACGCATTGCAACATCTCTATGGACAGCGTCTTCCTCCCTGTTACTTTGAGGTGTTAAGATTAACACCTCTGACTCATATCTGTATCTATCCGTCCATCACTGTCTATATCGGCCCATCTCAGAAGAGATGCCAGGAGAGGGTGATGTCCCCTGTACAGGACTCTCACCTGGGCGGAGCATCTAAACTTTATTTCCTTTTACACTCCATGTTAGCTTGCAGTTTCCTCTATAGTTCCTCATAATTAGTATGATTAAATGGTGATCTAAATTGAAAGAATGTCGTTAGCACTAGTTAATACTACACTTAAATGCAGTAAATACACCCTCGTCTTTCTACAGGGCTGAAATATACTTATGGTGGTAGTAGTTTGTTTTGGGGAGTGGGGAGGAGAGAGGGTGGCCGTCTTTATCCAAAAACCAATAATTTCAGTTTGCAGTTTGCACTGGCCGTGGCAGAGCTGATCCAGTCTCCTTTTGGATTTTACTCTTATTCGCAGTGGGGATCTGGTGGGTAGAGCCGTGCTCTTAGCCAGGGTGCACAGACGGACAGACAGACAGACAGACTTGTGTTGTGTCCAGCGCTGTCTCTTTTTAGGCCTGTAATCGGCTCCCAGCTTCCTGATCCTCCTTTGAGTTACTGCAGAGCTCTAAGACCGCAGGAGCCAGATCAAAGTTTCAATCGGCCCTTTTAAAGAGGACACACTTATTAACGGCAGATTTACCGTCTCTTTTCTGGAGTTAATCCCAAGATCTGCCCTTCTGTGCGTAGATCTGAAGAGCTGGTGGTTCTCCGTGACCCCTTCCTCCCTGCCCACCCCACCCCCCTCTCACTTTTGTAATTCCCATAAAGCAAATGTGAGGCTTTTGTTTTAGAGTGAGAAATGCTAAACTTTCAGACACAATATAACGTAGATTAATCTCTGATTTCACTCTCTGCTGTGTTTCAGGTGTGAACGAGTGTTGTTCTGCACTTAAAATAAGAGCCTTTAAAATATCACCAATCAACAGTTTTCCAGTTTGTCGCCACACCTCGCGATGTTTGTTTTCACAGAATGACTTGTATGTGGAGTTGCCACTTTTTTATCAGAAAGTTCCCAAGAAAGTGATATCCTTCCTCAAAGAGCCTTTAAAATGCGTGTCGTCATGTTCCCACTTGCAGCCGTTTGACGGTGCGGATTCCACGAGGAGAGGGATCACCTCGACATTTTCATACTCAGGCCGTTTAATGTCTCCTCATGAAATCTGTTTGTCGCTGTTACCGCCTTCATTTTCAAGCGAAAGAATTGGCTTCAAAATGTGGCCACAGATGCTGACTTTGCAGTTTATGAGCCATGCTTATCAGGCGGCCTCTGCTGTCTGCTTGCTTTAATTTATGTTTTAATGTTTTTTTATGAATAAAACATCTTTGTTTTTAATAACCACACCAGTGCCACAACAAAACAGCGTGCCCCTGCCTGCAGTTCCACATATGGCCATTAGAGGGTGCTCTAGCTCAAACCTGCTGTCTCAGTGACTCACTGTACCAGGTTTGCTGCAGCATAACCCATTTGTGACAGCGCTGGGCCGTGCTTTGAGAAACCCATCTCTGTTATATGAGCGCATAGAGAGAATGACAGCTTCAGGCCCTTCTCTGTTATATGAGTGCAGAGAGAGAATGACAGCTCCAGGCCCTACTCTGTTATATGAGCGCAGAGAGAGAATGACAGCTCCAGGCCCTTCTCTGTTATATGGGCACATAGAGAGAATGACAGCTCCAGGCCCTTCTCTGTTATATGAGTGCAGAGAGAGAATGACAGCTCCAGGCCCTTCTCTGTTATATGAGTGCTGAGAGAGAATGACAGCTCCAGGCCCTACTCTGTTATATGAGCGCATAGAGAGAATGACAGCTCCAGGCCCTTCTCTGTTATATGAGCGCAGAGAGAGAATGACAGCTCCAGGCCCTTCTCTGTTATATGAGCGCAGAGAGAGAAGGACAGCTCCAGGCCCTTCTCTGTTATATGAGCGCAGAGAGAGAATGACAGCTCCAGGCCCTTCTCTGTTATATGAGCGCATAGAGAGAATGACAGCTCCAGGCCCTTCTCTGTTATATGAGCGCAGAGAGAGAATGACAGCTCCAGGCCCTTCTCTGTTATATGAGCGCAGAGAGAGAATGACAGCTCCAGGCCCTTCTCTGTTATATGAGTGCAGAGAGAGAATGACAGCTCCAGGCCCTACTCTGTTATATGAGCGCATAGAGAGAATGACAGCTCCAGGCCCTTCTCTGTTATATGAGCGCAGAGAGAGAATGACAGCTCCAGGCCCTACTCTGTTATATGAGCGCATAGAGAGAATGACAGCTCCAGGCCCTTCTCTGTTATATGAGCGCAGAGAGAGAATGACAGCTCCAGGCCCTTCTCTGTTATATGAGCGCAGAGAGAGAATGACAGCTCCGGGCCCTTCTCTGTTATATGAGCGCAGAGAGAGAATGACAGCTCCGGGCCATTCTCTGTTATATGAGTGCATAGAGAGGATGACAGCTCCAGGCCCTTCTCTGTTATATGAGCGCATAGAGAGGATGACAGCTCCAGGCCCTACTCTGTTATATGAGCGCATAGAGAGAATGACAGCTCCAGGCCTTTCTCTGTTATATGAGTGCATAGAGAGGATGACAGCTCCAGGCCCTTCTCTGTTATATGAGCGCATAGAGAGAATGACAGCTCCGGGCCCTTCTCTGTTATATGAGCGCAGAGAGAGAATGACAGCTCCAGGCCCTACTCTGTTATATGAGCGCATAGAGAGAATGACAGCTCCAGGCCCTTCTCTGTTATATGAGCGCAGAGAGAGAATGACAGCTCCAGGCCCTTCTCTGTTATATGAGTGCAGAGAGAGAATGACAGCCCCGGGCCCTTCTCTGTTATATGAGTGCAGAGAGAGAATGACAGCTCCAGGCCCTTCTCTGTTATATGAGTGCAGAGAGAGGATGACAGCTCCGGGCCCTTCTCTGTTATATGAGTGCAGAGAGAGAATGACAGCTCCAGGCCCTACTCTGTTATATGAGTGCAGAGAGAGAATGACAGCTCCAGGCCCTTCTCTGTTATATGAGTGCAGAGAGAGGATGACAGCTCCGGGCCCTTCTCTGTTATATGAGTGCAGAGAGAGAATGACAGCTCCAGGCCCTTCTCTGTTATATGAGCGCAGAGAGAGAATGACAGCTCCAGGCCCTTCTCTGTTATATGAGCGCAGAGAGAGAATGACAGCTCCAGGCCCTTCTCTGTTATATGAGTGCAGAGAGAGAATGACAGCTCCAGGCCCTTCTCTGTTATATGAGCGCATAGAGAGAATGACAGCTCCAGGCCCTTCTCTGTTATATGAGCGCATAGAGAGAGGATGTGCTGTGGAGCTTGGAGGACTGGAGGCCCTTTCACCAGTAAGGTCATAATTCTTCCACTTGAGTGAGCGAGTGAATAATCTCCCCCCCCCCCCCCCCTCCGTAGCCTGGTCCAGGTATTTGATTTGATGTGTTCCACCTCAATCAAGTGTGTCATGGAACACCTGAAATACCTGGATCTGGGGGTCTGGGGGTACCAGAGGAGAGGTCCCTCACTCCACGCCCCACCCTCCTGGGGTCTGGAGGTGCGGAGCAGGGAGAGGTACGGCTGGGGGTCTGGGGTTGCGGAGCAGGGAGAGGTACGGGGAGATCCGGGGAGATCAGTTCCAGATGCCTCCGCCTGGCCTGTAGTCCAGACGGACTTCTCCTTATGGGGATAAATTTCACATCCCGACCGTCTCCCATTCCGTCTGATTTAATTTATCTGTTGAAGTCCATCCATGGATGAAAGGGCGGAGAGAAGAAAGGTGATTAAACTCTGACTGAATGAGACTGAACTTTTACAGGAACTTCTTTTTTTAAAGACAGGAACTGCTTTTATCCTGGTGGAGTGTGTGAGATGTGTCTGTTTCTCTCCAGGGTTTGGGGGCGTTGTCTGTCTGTCTAGACCCCCCCCCCCCCATCCTGTTCAGTCATATTTCTTGTGATAGTGTTTGGGGGGGGGGGGGGGGGTTTAAAAGCCAAGTTGCTGAGAACACTTGTTTGACATCTCTTGCTCAAATTGAAATTGAAATGAGCTTTATTGGCATTAGTGTGCATTTGCATATTACCAAAGCATGAAAAATGCAGCAAACATAGAATAAACATATATCAAACATAGAATAAACATATATCAAACATAGAATAAACATATATCAAACATAGAATAAACATATATCAAACATAGAATAAACATATATGTGGAACTGCGCATCGTCATCCTGAGCGGAGGCAAATGTGTACAAACGTAGAATAAAAATGATGTTCATGTATTTAGAGTGACAGTGTGTGTGTATTTTAGCTTGTGCGCATGCTTCTTTTTAAACGATCAAGAAAGGAACACACAGAACCTTATAGGGTGGGCTGGGGTTGATTAGGGTGCATCCTGTAAGTGTCTCACTGTCTCTCAGGCTACGGCAGACTCATATTTGCAAGTTTATCCATGGTGCGTAATTGGTAGCAGTTTGGGATTTGAGTATCACATAACTCAAAGTACATTTCTCTGATTGTTTCACATCTAAAGATAAAGCACATCTCTGTCTCAACTTCACCTGTCATACAGTGATCACATATCTGTCTCAACTTCACCTGTCATACAGTGACCACATCTCTGTCTCAACTTCACCTGTTATACAGTGACCACATATCTGTCTCAACTTCACCTGTCATACAGTGACCACATATCTGTCTCAACTTCACCTGTCATACAGTGACCACATATCTGTCTCAACTTCACCTGTCATAGTGACCACATATCTGTCTCAACCTCACCTGTCATAGTGATCACATATCTGTCTCAACTTCACCTGTCATACAGTGACCACATATCTGTCTCAACCTCACCTGTCATACAGTGACCACATCTCTGTCTCAACTTCACCTGTCATACAGTGACCACATCTCTGTCTCAACTTCACCTGTCATACAGTGACCACATCTCTGTCTCAACTTCACCTGTCATACAGTGACCACATCTCTGTCTCAACTTCACCTGTCATACAGTGACCACATATCTGTCTCAACTTCACCTGTCATACAGTGACCACATATCTGTCTCAACTTCACCTGTCATACAGTGACCACATATCTGTCAACTTCACCTGTCATACAGTGACCACATAAATGTCTCAACTTCACCTGTCATACAGTGACCACATACAGTGACCACATATCTGTCTCAACTTCACCTGTCATACAGTGACCACATATCTGTCTCAACTTCACCTGTCATACAGTGACCACATATCTGTCTCAACCTCACCTGTCATACAGTGACCACATCTCTGTCTCAACTTCACCTGTCATACAGTGACCACATCTCTGTCTCAACTTCACCTGTCATACAGTGACCACATCTCTGTCTCAACTTCACCTGTCATACAGTGACCACATCTCTGTCTCAACTTCACCTGTCATACAGTGACCACATATCTGTCTCAACTTCACCTGTCATACAGTGACCACATATCTGTCTCAACTTCACCTGTCATACAGTGACCACATATCTGTCAACTTCACCTGTCATACAGTGACCACATAAATGTCTCAACTTCACCTGTCATACAGTGACCACATACAGTGACCACATATCTGTCTCAACTTCACCTGTCATACAGTGACCACATATCTGTCTCAACTTCACCTGTCATACAGTGACCACATATCTGTCAACTTCACCTGTCATACAGTGACCACATAAATGTCTCAACTTCACCTGTCATACAGTGACCACATATCTTATCCTCCTTGGGTTTCCACAGCTTCTTCAACATCTCTGCAAATCGCTACTTTTTTTCTCTCCCCCCCCTCTTTTTCTCTCTGGTTCTTGTTTTAGATTTGGCTGGCCCCAGCTGCTGTCCGGTTCTGTGCCAAGATGTGAACCCCGGGCCAGGTTGAGCAGAGGATCTGAGGTCGGACCCCCACCCCCCACCCACACATGAGTTGAGCTGGTTGTGAGTGCCCCGCCCCCAGTAGCAGAAAGCGAAACAGAAGCAAACGTCCAAACCTGCATGACTGCCTGTGAACCAAAGCAATCTCTGATCGTTAGATATGTGTGTAATGCAATATTCCCTGTATTATAACTGCTTGTAATATTTGTCACACTTGTGACTGAGTCATATGGAGTGCATGAGGTATTTCAAACCTGGTTGTTTTGCAGCACACTCACAGGTCTTTGTGTGTGTGTGTGTGTGTGTGTGAGTGTGTGCTGTTGTGTATATACAATAAATCACTTCAGAATGGTTTTCAGTCATGTGATTTTAGCGTGGTGTAGGTGGTGGTAACGTAACTGAAAATGTGCAGCGCTGTGGTCACATGACCTGCCAGGGTTGGGTGGGGTGGGTGGGGGGGGCGTGATGTCTGTCAGGTTCCAGGGTGATGTCATCATAACAGGCCACTTAGTGCTGTATATTACTGTATTTCTATAGTACACTTACACAACTCTTTATTCCTCTTTATCATACTCTCACTGTAAAGCTGTTACCCGTGAAGAATCATCCGAGGCGATCAGCTAACGAGGTGTAAAGAGGATTGTGCTAAAATTGAAAGATCGGCTGATTTCTCATTTTTGCGGGTTAGCCTGAATGAATAAGGAAAATTGGGCATCCCTACATTATTTAGCAAAATAGTGGGAGGTGGTCATGCAAATAGATTACTTTAACGTGTGTAAAGTGATTTAATAAGCCCGAAAGGAAGCTTGGGAAAGGCATTTGCAGGTGCAGTTTAGTACTAATGGAAAGCAGGTATTAAAAGACACGGAATCGGGTAAGATGACTGCTGTCATTGTAGAAAGACACGCACGGTGAATATCCATAACTGAAGGTTCTGAATGATTGCGTAACAATGGGGCTAATTCACTGGCCCAGTCTAGCTAAAGCTCAAAATACACAAGACCATTACAATTAGTGGATAGCCTACAAAGGCTACATCATGAAGAGTAAGAATATTTTTTTTAATCATGAAGCAAATCGTGTTACAGAATCAAACAAGGAATACAACATCTATTATAACAAATAGTGAATAACAATAAAATGAAAACCCCATGATCAAATGGAAGTGTGATTTTATGGGACACTTACGGCAAGAGTAGGCTTAGTGCTAGTAAGCATAGTTATGATTCATTCAGTCCTGACAAAAATCTGTACTCCTGGCAGAAACTAAGAGACATCCAGTGAAACAGTTTGTAATATACCACCAGCTCGTTCAGTGTAGCAGGAGCCTATACCCTACACTAAAATAAATGCCATAAAAACATTACAGCCTGTTTTTTCACCATTTTCTTACAGTATAACCATTCTAAACTCGCAAAATCTCATTAAAATATGGCTGTTTGCGGCTGGAGTCATTTACATAATGGCTCTTAGTTGAACACCCGCAAAGTGTGAAATGATAACGCGTTAGTCCCCCCAGTAATCCCCAGTCCCTGCAGAGTCACTAAACCCCACTAATCCCCAGTCCCCACATCGTCACTGAACCCCACTAATCCCCAGTCCCCGCAGAGTCACTGAACCCCACTAATCCCCAGTCCCCACAGAGTCACTGAACCCCACTAATCCCCAGTCCCCACAGAGTCACTGAACCCCACTAATCCCCAGTCCCCACAGAGTCACTGAACCCCACTAATCCCCAGTCCCCACAGAGTCACTGAACCCCACTAATCCCCAGTCCCCACAGAGTCACTGAACCCCACTAATCCCCAGTCCCCACAGAGTCACTGAACCCCACAGAAGTATTTTAGTTTTATATTTAAATAAAATATGACTATCAATAAATCCTGTTTCTATTTTATTTTTATTTTTTTGACTAGGTGACGTTTTACTCATTTTAAGATTATGCAAAAAGTAATTTAAAATAATTTACATTACTTGGGAGAAAAAAAATAAGATTATAAGTCTCATTATAAAACTAAAACAGTTAAGACTGACTTTTTTGCAGTGGTGAACATTGAGTAACCACTGAGAAAGGCCCACGAAAGGCAGTAGCCAGAGGTGTAATAAAACAGTCTGCAATGTTAAAGGAGAAGATGGTCGTTTTCCTCCCGTTTGCCCTGACCCCTGACCCCTGACCCTTGACCCTCATTCTTGCCAGTCCTCCTGCACCGTCCTGATGCTTTCCTCTTAAAGGTGTGAGATCACAAATATATGATATGCTGATGTAACAATCACGACTGCAATTGAGTTCTAGTACGCTGACTTAGAATTTATAAAAGACATTCCAAAAAAAACCTCCTCTTCAAAGGGAGAATTTTTCTAACTATGACTGCCGACCCTCTTAATACTTCAGCACTACGCTTGTTTAGCCCTGTTCTGGAAGACGCCTGTATCCATGAGTGGCTTCCTGAGGAGAATCTGGCTGGTGATTGGCTGTGCTCAGCTGGCTTGTTGCCGCGGTGACACTGCGCCTGAAGAGAGTCCATGGCCGGTGAAACCCAGGGAAGACCACACGGCATGGAGGACATGCCCCACGTCTCAGATTTCAACAGGAGCCCCCAATTTCCACCAGGTCAGGAGAACAGCACTCCAAGACTGATCACCATAGCAACTGTACCTGTCATCTTCTTCGATAACGCTTCATCAGAACTGCAGCATTCTCTCTCTCCCTCTGAAAGTGTCTGTAAACCAAAGGCCTTGTGATACCTGTTCCTTTCTTTCGATCTCTGTGAGGTCCAAATGTCTACTCATTTTCCTTCTGAGAAAAACAGTCACAAGTCCTGTAAAAGACTCTGCTCTCCTTGTGTCCAAGCAGCGTGCGGGGGATGGGGCTTGCTTTCCGTCCAGTGTGCCCCCGTGGAGCTGAGGTACTGATGGGGGGTGCTGGGTAGGGGCAGCTGAAAGGCCCCTGTGATGTCAGAGGGCTGGTCTAGGCTTATGGTGGTAGATGGCAGTTTGTGCAGTGTGGTCATGTGACCCAGCAGCAGGAGGAAGGTGTGGGTTCCGGGCCTTTCTGTGCAGTAGGGGGGCTGCAGGCTGGCAGGTCGGGGGGAGGGGGCTGTGGGCGGGTCGCCATGGCAGCGGCAGGGCTTGTGAAGTGGGCGGGGCAGTGTGGGTACGAGTCGGCGTCCAGCGTCTGCATGGCGTATCTCGGATACGGCTGCACGCTCGCCCACGTATTATAGTTCATATGAGGGGGGTGCAGCTCATCGGACCCTCCCACCACTGCTACACCCCCAATACCCCCCCGGTAGATGCAGGCATCCCGGGACCCCAAAGGCTCCCCGCGGTATGGCTGCGACAGCATTGCCGGCTCGTAGGAGGGGGGTGAGCGGAAGTAGTGCTCCTCCAGGCCAACAGGGTGCGCTGTGTCCGAGTACGGCCGTTTCCAACCCAGCTCCACATGCCTGGAGTTATCTGCCACATCCAGAGGAGGAAATCACTGTTAGTAGTGACCAGGTCATCTCTGTGGACTCCCCATGTACAGTACATTAATCCCCATGTACAGTACATTAATCCCTTGTGTTCACTAAAGATGCAAATGGCAGAATTATATTCCACAGATTAAAAAACACCTGAATGTTTTTTCTGAAGTGAAAGTAGATGCAACAGAGAACATTTCGATGACATGGATTTTGAACATTCTAAAGCTTTATATCTCAGCTACACCACCTTCAGAGTGAATCCTATAAGCTTTGCTCTGTTTCTGATTATCATTTCTGCACTAGCAGCTAAAATAGGCAACAAGGGTGCTGAAGGACTGCAGTGAATTGGGGAGCGCTGTATGTGTGTATGAATGTACTGGTTTGTGTGTACTGGTGTGGGTGGGGGTGTGTGTGTGTATGAATGTACTGGTTTGCGTGTACTGGTGTGGGTGGGGGTGTGTGTGTGTATGAATGTACTGGTTTGTGTGTACTGGTGGGGGATGGGGGGTGTACCTCTGTGTTTGAAGCAGTGGTTCAGCAGGTTGGGGTCCCGGCTGGGGGGGGTGGGGGTGCTGAGGTGCTCTGGGACTTTGGGGGGAGGGTACTGGCAGTGAGAGAGATCTTGGGGGTGCCCTGCTAGAACCCCTCTGCCCCCAAGTTTCCCCGTGAGGTGGCTGTGGGAGACGAGCCTTGGCCTGGTCATGCTTTTGGAGATCACGGGGTGCTCCTTCCTACAGGGCAGAGGTAGAAACCCCCTGTCACTGCTCCATCCTGACTCCGCCCAGTCTCCCTTTCCATTCCATCCTGACTCCGCCCAGTCTCCCTTACCATCCCACCGTCTTGAGGCACATGGTGAAAACTGCATTTAACACAAGGGGCCAGCTTTCAGCTCTCAACCTCTATACCGGATATAATGTCGCCCTCTGCTGATATCAATGTTTGCGCTTAAAAAGCCAGTTTTCCCTTTGGGCTCCATTCATTTTTGACAGCAAATTAAAAATACTTCCACTCATATATTGCTGTTATTGTATTGTTGCTTATTATTTTTTCATTGTCAAATATTTTTTTCTTACCACGTAGACAAAGATATAATTTTTTTAGTATTATTATTTATTCTGGCCTACATCTTATGTGTGCGCCCTTGTCTGCAACCAATTTCATGCTCGTAAGGCCGTCTCCACGACGCTTTCCATATCTAGGTAGGATAAGCACACACAGGTCAAAGGTCAGAGGAGGGCAGAATCCCCTCGGATTGGGGGGGTTGTAGTAGTCCGTACCCCTGCAAGCGAGGTGCCTGGACTTCCCCCTCATCGTTGCCGCGGAATCCCTTGGCGAACGGGTTGTTCTCGATCTTCAGCTGCGTTATCTAGAGACAGAACAACACTGATATGCATCCTTACACAGCAAAACATATAAGCTACACAACACACTCCACACAGACATACACACCACACAAACTACACACACACACAGATGCGCACACACACACACGGGACAGGAGCTCCTCTGAGGCAGGGCTGGGGCGGAGTCTGACTCACCTTGTTGTTCTGGTAGGAGGTGACGGAGATGAAGGAGGTCTCGTGGAAGACGTGGGTGCAGTAGGCCGTGTTTTTGGACACAAAGGCATTGTTCTCGTCCGCCTTGACGACGTGCAGCCGTGGCTGGTACTTATGCATGGAGTTCAGGATAATCTGTGGGGGGGTTAGGACACCTCAGGCAGGGTGATAGGATGCATTTTGTGTGTGTGTGAGTGTGTGTGAGAGAGAGCGAACCCTGCTGGTGTGGGCGTCAGTGTGGCTCTCTCCTCCCTCTCCCTGTAGGCGGCGCTCTCACATGGCCTGTAGGCGGTGCTCTTACATGGCCTGTAGGAGGCACTCTTACATGGCCTGTAGGCGGCGCTCTCACATGGCCTGTAGGCGGCGCTCTCACATGGCCTGTAGGCGGCGCTCTCACGTGGCCTGTAGGCGGCGCTCTCACGTGGCCTGTAGGCGGCGCTCTTACGTGGCCTGTAGGCGGCGCTCTTACATGGCCTGTAGGCGGCACACTCTTACATGTCCAAAGGGGTCCAGGTGGTTGTTGGTGAGCTTGAGCTTCTGGAAGGAGACGGGTTGGCGCATCCAATGGGCCCCGGTGGCGGGTGAGTCCGGGTGCACATAGAGCCGGCCAGGCATGGCGGGCTCCGCTCTCCCTGCCACCAACCTGAGGGGAGACCAGGATGTGAGTGCAGCGCCCCCTGGCTGTAGCTACAGGTAGTCACACAGCACCCCCTATCTGCAGCTAGAGGCAGGGTTACACAGCGCCCCCTGGCTGTAGCTAGAGGCCGGGTTACACAGCGCCCCTGGCTGTAGCTAGAGGTAAGGTCACACAGCGCCCCCTGGCTGTAGCTAGAGGTAAGGTCACACAGCGCCCCCTGGCTGTAGCTAGAGGTAAGGTCACACAGCGCCCCCTGGCTGTAGCTAGAGGTAAGGTTACACAGCGCCCCCTGGCTGTAGCTAGAGGTAAGGTTACACAGCGCCCCCTGGCTGTAGCTAGAGGTAAGGTTACTCACGCCCCCTGGACGAATTGATATGAATGGGATTTTACTCGATACAATAAAGGATAAATAAAAATAAACGTCAATCAGCATGTAGTGCAGGATCAGAGGAATGAGAGCAAAAGGACATGCGTGTGTTGTCCCACAATGCATCTGGGGGGCATGGGTTTGACTCACCATTTGTTGTCACAGAACCTGTATCGGTGTTCGTCGGCCGACACGATGTCAGTGAGGAGGATGTACTTTGTTTTGGGGTTCATCCCAGACACCTTGACCTTACAGCTGGGGAACATCCTCCTGGAGAAGGAGGCAGGGAGACAGGGGTTTGACAGGGTACCCCAAAAAGGTCCTAACGTGGCCCTACTGAGGAGCAGCAGTGTAATATAATGGTTTGTGAGCTGGGCTTGTAACTTAGAGGTTGCAGGTTCAATTTTACTTATTTTTAAACAATGAACTGCACAGCAAGAGACACAGTGTTGCAACTTTATTGGCTGAAATAATGACTTTGATTTAGGATATCTCTGTAGAATGAGTGGTAAAGGATCCTCTGGTTTAGGATATCTCTGTCGAATGAGTGGTAAAGGATCCTCTGGTTTAGGATATCTCTAGAATGAGTGGTAAAGGATCCTCTGGTTTAGGATATCTCTGTCGAATGAGTGGTAAAGGATCCTCTGGTTTAGGATATCTCTGTCGAATGAGTGGTAAAGGATCCTCTGGTTTAGGATATCTCTGTAGAATGAGTGGTAAAAGATCCTCTGGTTTAGGATATCTCTGTAGAATGAGTGGTAAAGGATCCTCTGGTTTAGGATATCTCTGTAGAATGAGTGTTAAAGGATCTTCTGGTTTAGGATATCTCTAGAATGAGTGGTAAAAGATTCTCTGGTTTGGGATATCTCTGTAGAATGAGTGTTAAAGGATCCTCTGGTTTAGGATATCTCTGTAGAATGAGTGGTAAAGGATCCTCTGGTTTAGGATATCTCTGTAGAATGAGTGGTAAAGGATCCTCTGGTTTAGGATATCTCTGTCGAATGAGTGGTAAAGGATCCTCTGGTTTAGGATATCGCTGTAGAATGAGTGGTAAAGGATCCTCTGGTTTAGGATATCTCTGTAGAATGAGTGGTAAAAAAAATTGTAATGACTTCCTATAATTAGTCCCGTAATTTGTAATCAGCCGATGAGTTTTTATTGTATTATTTTTGGCTTTTAGACGTCTCCAGCACCTGTGGTCTACATAGTCAAGTGTGCAAATCTTTATTCTTATTTATCTATTTTAGCAGAATGTGCTTGTCCTGAGTAAATATCCACACTAACAGAGAAGCTGAACTAGTTACGTGTACAGGTGCGTGTGTGTGTGTGTGCGTGTGTGTCTGTGCGCTGGTGTGTTTTTGTGTGTGTGTTCTTCTTTCCGACGTGTCTTTCTGGTGCTTAAGGGCACAGAAGGGGCGGGGTTAAGCCCTGCTTAGCGGCTTTCTGCAGTTTTAGTGGGTCTTAGGGGCGCCCGTATCGCAGAAATAGTCTGTGATTAGTCTGGCGCAGGGCCGATTACAGGAGCCAAATCCAAGCTAAACCTTGTTTCTGAGGGAGGATTAGAGCATCTTTAGGGGCTGAGGGGGTCCACAGGAGCCTGGGGGGGGGCGGGGTCAGATAAACCAGAACATGTCTCCATGGGCGGAGCTATGATCACACAAGGTGAAACTCCACCCTATTGGCTATCAACCCTCTGGCCAGGACTGCGAGACGCATCTGCTGGTCAAACTGCGTATGTGACTTGGCTGCGCTGAAAGGACTCAGCAGTTCAGCAGTTCCTGTGCGGTGCAGCGTTGCGCTGAAAGCCTCCTTTTGAAAGTTCCTGTCAAAACCCGGTGGATATACGCTTGTACATGGACTCAGGCCTTTGATCCTTACGGCCGTATCGCTCATCTAAAGCTCCTGTGATGGATGCTGTTCCAGGGCTGCAGATCACATGATGTGTGTGTGTGTGTGTGTAGTGGGCCGTTTACTTTGTATCAGTCATCCTGGCCTGTGCTCTATATGAGGGCATGCAGACTATGCAGGTATCGGTGTGTGTGTCTCTGTCAGTGTATGTGTGTCAGTGCCTCATTCATGACACGTGAGCAGAACGAATTTGTACATAAATCGTTTGTAATTGCAATTTTGCCCGTATTTTGGTATTCATCAATATTTTAGTATCTAAAATTTGTTAGTACCTCTGAATAAAATGTACACCTGCTCTGGAGCACACGTACCTCGTTCATAAATGCAGAATGCCAGTAAATGTAGCTTCTGAGTGATAATTAGAATATGAATTTATATTAATTTTAAAATATACTGAATTCACAAGACTAAATGTAGCCTTTGAAATACACATTGCAAACGTAATAAATTACGATTGTAAAAAGCCAACACTTACGCCTATTAATCAATTGTAAGCTATGCAGCTGTTTAATTAGACCCATAACATAGTCTAATGAACGCTCCCAGTAGCCTACAATCTTTTCTAAATTGCTCAAAATTGAAATTCTACATGACCTTACATAGGCTATGCTATAACACACATTTAACCAATGCACAAAATGTGCTTTAAAGTGGCTTACATGTCTGTAGCCAGGGTTGCAATTGTGGTCAACAGCTTAATCCAGCTAATGCCAGCGTACATCCAGTTCCCCTACAAGATGCAAAGCCAGGTGGAGGTAAAGCGGGGTTTTTATGAAATTGCCAACCTGTCCAATGTTATCAGTGCTATAGACTGCACACCCCAGTGCACGTTTTTTGTTGAAAAGTCGGTGAAACGCCATCTCGCGTTCAGGGGGAAAATCGGGTAAACTTTATTTAAAGTGAAAGTTTTTTAACCGGTTAGAATGTTGCCAGCAGGCTAAATCCTGGTAAAACCTGAGCTGTGGGACACGCTCATCAATGTGACCGCAACTAGAAGAGAGATTCTAAAATAAGGTAGCCCATGTGATTACCCCATTTCAAACCACAACTCACATGCACAGAACCCCAACAGAATTACAAAATGAATAACGTTTAATTTATTTCCATGCTGGGATAATGCAATGCGCTCGTATTGAT
The DNA here is from genome assembly GCA_022702515.1 of Ilyophis sp. 1 JC-2022. Classification (NCBI taxonomy): domain Eukaryota; kingdom Metazoa; phylum Chordata; class Actinopteri; order Anguilliformes; family Synaphobranchidae; genus Ilyophis; species Ilyophis sp. 1 JC-2022. The sequence continues at coordinate 128,565,833 of CM040402.1, forward strand.
GGTACGTCTCCTGCTAGGCCTTTACTTCACCAGTTCACCAGTTCGGTACTGACAATATTAAACTTTTTTTTTTTCTTTGATTGAACATCTGCTAATAAAACTTTGATTTTAGTGTCAGAATAATTATTTCCTTTGATTTTTCTGGGCCATTCTGACTAGATATGGACCTTTAAATGGAAGTTACAGCCTCCATATAAGGCAATTCATGGGCGGCATGGATTTATGCTAATCACAAAATAACGTGGACGCGCATCATACGTGAATACAAAAACATCTACCTTTTCCACACGGTTTGATGAATCCGGCGTACATTTTTCATACCAACTCCCTTCGGACATAAATGTATGCGTATATTTAGCAGCGCTTCATGAATGAGGCCCAGTGTTGTGTCGGTGTGTGTGTGTGTGTGTGTGTGTGTCGGTGTGTGTGTGTGTCGGTGTGTGTGTCGGTGTGTGTGTGTGTGTGTGTCGGTGTGTGTGTGTGTGTGTGTCGGTGTGTGTGAGCTGCCAGTGCTCCCTCATCAGCAGGAAACTGGCTCCACAGATCAGAGAGAGGAGGATGATGGTGGAGCTGTTACCCTGGGTTACTCCTGGCCCAGTATGCAGGAAGGAAGAATCACATGATTTACACACCGTCTTTGCTCTGGTACACGCTGTTCTATACGCGTCTGATTCTGTTCCATCCTCTTATCTTATTGATGCATTTTTATCATATACTGTAGCTAACCTCCGTTAGTGTCTGTGCACATGTGTAGCTAACCTCCGTTAGTGTCTGTGCACATGTGTAGCTAACCTCCGTTAGTGTCTGTGCACATGTGTAGCTAACCTCCGTTAGTGTCTGTGCACATGGATTTGGTTGTAAAAAGACTTCATTAGTCACTGTTTAACAGTGAGGTCTGGGGCTGTGCCCCCCTCTGCCTTCCCTGTGCCCTTACCGGTCCTCCTACCTGTGCCCTTACCGGTCCTCCTACCTGTGCCCTTACCGGTCCTCCTACCTGTGCCCTTACCTGTGCCTTTACCTGTCCTCCTACCTGTGCCCTTACCTGTCCTCCTACCTGTGCCCTTACCTGTCCTCCTACCTGTGCCCTTACCGGTCCTCCTGCCTGTGCCCTTACCTGTCCTCCTACCTGTGCCCTTCCCTGTGCCCTTACCTGTGCTCCTACCTGTGCCCTTACCGGTCCTCCTGCCTGTGCCCTTACCTGTCCTCCTACCTGTGCCCTTATCTGTCCTCCTACCTGTGCCCTTACCGGTCCTCCTACCTGTGCCCTTACCTGTCCTCCTACCTGTGCCCTTACCTGTCCTGCCTGTGCCCTTACCTG
>CM040402.1:128569650-128644650 GCA_022702515.1 Ilyophis sp. 1 JC-2022
CAACAGCTGAGGCCATCTCCTGGAGCATCTCCTTAACAGGTAAACACAACATGCATGTACATCTGCACACACCTGAACAGACCTGCTTATACCTGTAATATACACCTGCACAGTCCTGCTTATATTTGTAATTCACACCTGCACAGTCCTGTTTATACCTGTAATCCACACCTGCACGGTCCTTCTTATACCTGTAATCCACACCTGAACAGACCTGTTTATACCTGTAATCTACACATGCACAGTCCTGCTTATACCTGTAATCCACACCTGCACAGTCCTGTTTATACCTGTAATCCACACCTACACAGTCCTGTTTATACCTGTAATCCACACCTGAACAGACCTGTTTATACCTGTAATTCACACCTGCACATTCCTGCTTATACCTGTAATCCACACCTGCACAGTCCTGTTTATACCTGTAATCCACACCTGCACAGTCCTGTTTATACCTGAGATCCACACCTACACAGTCCTGTTTATACCTGTAATTCACACCTGCACAGTCCTGTTTATACCTGTAATTCACACCTGCACAGTCCTCTTTATACCTGTAATCCACACCTGCAGAGTCCTGTTTACACCTGTAATCCACACCTGCACAGTCCTCCTTACACCTGTAATCCTGATTTAATCTGGGGAAACAACAGATACACATGATAGATATGCTAATCAATCGAAGTGATAATATACAGTTAATACAGATAATCACCAATACTGTTGTCAAATACTAGAAAATGTGTTTCGTATTCATAAATAGATGCTTTTATTTTATACAATATATTAATACCCTGTCATATTTATTCAAAATGGTCCCATTCAGTTTGTGTGTTTATAAATGCAACATAATGCATTTTGAGTTTTGTAACATGCGGTACCTCCACCGCACACAGACACACACAGACACACACACACACACACACACACACACACACACTAACATACACACACACACACACATATACACACACACACACACACAGGACACACACAGGACACACACACACACACACAGGACACACACACACACACACACACACACACACACACACACACACACACACACACACACACACACACAAACACTATATCCAAATTAGATTTGTAACACAATTCAGTAAAATGTATATGTAAATTTTGTGGCTAATTTTAACAGCACACCTCTCTGTAATTACAGTAAGTGTAATTGTGATCTGAATCACTACAGTAAGTGTAATTGTGATCTGAATCACTACAGTAAGTGTAATTGTGATCTGAATCACTTTTTATAGTATTTTGGCTCCCAGACAGTTTGCATTTTTTCTAATTGGAAAAATAAATCCCTGCACATGGCTAATGTGTAAAACTCTATTCTGCATTTCTGTTCTCAAATAAAACATTTTATTCAGTCTTTAAAAACTATGCTGAAATACATCTCTCCAATCTCTTTGTTGTAATGTAAATGGGGTGTAGAGTTGCAGAGTTAGGACCAGGTGTGTTCATGTTCACTTCCAAAGCACCAATAACTTCAATACTTCATTATTTTTTTCCCCCATAAAAATAAAAACCTTTGACGTTGTTTTTCAATAGTTCAATAAATTAATGGCATCTCTGACCGTTCAAAGTAGGCTTTTAATTATGAATTCAGAAGTCTCTGGAATGCTAACTGCACTATTTTACATGATCCAATGGAGCTGCGATGTTAAAATATGTTAGTTATTTATGAAAAGAACCTTTATCCCTCCCACATCTGTGACATATAAAACCGCACAACCCCAGAACCATGCTTCCCTGGTACAGCTGACAAGCACATCACTCAGTGATCTTTTTTACATTTTTATTTCCCCCCGACCGTAAGCCCTCTGATTCCAGCCTTACTCAGAACCGTAAGCCCTCTGATTCCAGCCTTACTCAGGACCGTAAGCCCTCTGATTCCAGCCTTACTCAGAACCGTAAGCCCTCTGATTCCAGCCTTACTCAGAGCCGTAAGCCCTCTGATTCCAGCCTTACTCAGGACCGTAAGCCCTCTGATTCCAGCCTTACTCAGGACCGTAAGCCCTCTGATTCCAGCCTTACTCAGAACCGTAAGCCCTCTGATTCCAGCCTTATTCAGAACCGTAAGCCCTCTGATTCCAGCCTTACTCAGAACCGTAAGCCCTCTGATTCCAGCCTTACTCAGAGCCATAAGCCCTCTGATTCCAGCCTTACTCAGAACCGTAAGCCCTCTGATTCCAGCCTTACTCAGAACCGTAAGCCCTCTGATTCCAGCCTTACTCAGAACCGTAAGCCCTCTGATTCCAGCCTTACTCAGGACCGTAAGCCCTCTGATTCCAGCCTTACTCAGGACCGTAAGCCCTCTGATTCCAGCCTTACTCAGAACCGTAAGCCCTCTGATTCCAGCCTTACTCAGAGCCGTAAGCCCTCTGATTCCAGCCTTACTCAGGACCGTAAGCCCTCTGATTCCAGCCTTACTCAGGACCGTAAGCCCTCTGATTCCAGCCTTACTCAGAACCGTAAGCCCTCTGATTCCAGCCTTACTCAGAACCGTAAGCCCTCTGATTCCAGCCTTACTCAGAACCGTAAGCCCTCTGATTCCAGCCTTACTCAGAACCGTAAGCCCTCTGATTCCAGCCTTACTCAGAACCGTAAGCCCTCTGATTCCAGCCTTACTCAGAACCGTAAGCCCTCTGATTCCAGCCTTACTCAGAACCGTAAGCCCTCTGATTCCAGCCTTACTCAGGACCGTAAGCCCTCTGATTCCAGCCTTACTCAGAACCGTAAGCCCTCTGATTCCAGCCTTACTCAGAACCGTAAGCCCTCTGATTCCAGCCTTACTCAGGACCGTAAGCCCTCTGATTCCAGCCTTACTCAGGACCGTAAGCCCTCTGATTCCAGCCTTACTCAGGACCGTAAGCCCTCTGATTCCAGCCTTACTCAGGACCGTAAGCCCTCTGATTCCAGCCTTACTCAGGACCGTAAGCCCTCTGATTCCAGCCTTACTCAGGACCGTAAGCCCTCTGATTCCAGCCTTACTCAGGACCGTAAGCCCTCTGATTCCAGCCTTACTCAGAACCGTAAGCCCTCTGATTCCAGCCTTACTCAGAACCGTAAGCCCTCTGATTCCAGCCTTACTCAGAACCGTAAGCCCTCTGATTCCAGCCTTACTCAGGACCGTAAGCCCTCTGATTCCAGCCTTACTCAGAACCGTAAGCCCTCTGATTCCAGCCTTACTCAGAACCGTAAGCCCTCTGATTCCAGCCTTACTCAGGACCGTAAGCCCTCTGATTCCAGCCTTACTCAGAACCGTAAGCCCTCTGATTCCAGCCTTACTCAGGACCATAAGCCCTCTGATTCCAGCCTTACTCAGAACCGTAAGCCCTCTGATTCCAGCCTTACTCAGAACCGTAAGCCCTCTGATTCCAGCCTTACTCAGAACCGTAAGCCCTCTGATTCCAGCCTTACTCAGAACCGTAAGCCCTCTGATTCCAGCCTTACTCAGAACCGTAAGCCCTCTGATTCCAGCCTTACTCAGGACCGTAAGCCCTCTGATTCCAGCCTTACTCAGAACCGTAAGCCCTCTGATTCCAGCCTTACTCAGGACCGTAAGCCCTCTGATTCCAGCCTTACTCAGGACCGTAAGCCCTCTGATTCCAGCCTTACTCAGGACCGTAAGCCCTCTGATTCCAGCCTTACTCAGAGTCTGTGCGCTCACGGCTCTGAAAGTAAGAATGTGCACAAAGAATCACCGTATTTACCAAAGATGGTAACCTCAGACATTCGGGTTGTGTGTGTGATGTCTGTACCTGCTTTTTTATTTTAAATCTGTCTCTTATGGGCCTTGGCCTTAGACAGGGACAGCAAAAACATAACCGGGCCTCCCTCCCTCCCTCTCTCCATCTCTCTCTCTCTCCCAGGGTGCGTCCCAATATTCTTCACTCGTCTCCTTCTTTCCTCCACTCCCTCACTACCACTCGTCTCCTACCCGGAAGTATGCAAAACTGCCTGTATGTTTAAAGTACAAGTGTTTGTATGTACAGTATACAATGTACCTGACATTACGGTTTGCGTCGAGACATTAATTAATATGTAACCATTAATATGTAATTAATATGTAATCAGCAACATTAGATTAAAACACAAAGATCTGTTTCCGGGGCACGGAGTAGAGGAGGTGGTAGTGGAGGAAGGGAGGAGAGGAGGTGGTAGTGGAGGAAAGAGGTGCATTTTTCGAGTATTGGGACACACACCCGCTACTATTTAAATGCTTATTAAAGGCTCTTGTGCAGAGATAACATGTCCAATTCCCTTTCAGTCATCAGCCCACCCCTCACCATGGTTACAGCTCTAATTTAACCAATCAGTCTGCGGTGTTCTGCTGCCTGCACTTTATTGGCGGTGTTTCGGACTAATGGGTCGGCCCGTATCCAGTAAATGCAGCAAATACAACAGTGCTTGGTTGGGTGGGCACACAGAAAAAGAAATAACCCCCTGTTCTGATCCAGGGGCCTGTAACACACTGTTCTGATCCAGGGGCCTGTAACACACTGTTCTGATCCAGGGGCCTGTATCACACTGTTCTGATCCAGAGGCCTGTAACACACTGTTCTGATCCAGGGGCCTGTAACACACTGTTCTGATCCAGGGGCCTGTATCACACTGTTCTGATCCAGGGGCCTGTATCACACTGTTCTGATCCAGGGGCCTGTATCACACTGTTCTGATCCAGGGGCCTGTATCACAAAGCAGGCTAAGTGGGTTAGCTGGATAAACCCAGAATAGTGTTTTTGCTTCATAATATGTTTCATATTTGAGGGGTTTCCGGGTTTTACTCAGCGCAGTTATCCAGCTGATCCATTTAGCCTGCTTTGTGATACAGGCCCCTTGGTACATCCAGGTTTATATGTTTTTCTGTGGGTCTGTACAACCAATCAGTGATGGTAATGTGGGTTTTGTCTGAATCACAGTAAACAGTATTTCATCCTTCATGTGGGAGGACGGACAGGAAGCTGACTACGATACTGGGTGAGACCCTGATCCGCTGTAGGTCACCGTTTCGCTGAGCTTGCAGACTGCAGTGGAAGGAAGAGGAACATCTTCCTCAGTGACTCCAGACATAAACAGGTAATGACAGGCAACCTTTCTGTGCTGCTGACCGGCCTTTCTGTGAGATGTCTGGAAAGCACAAAACCAAAAACCCGCTGTTGGCTAGCCTATGTGTCTACATGCATTTCCTCAGTAGTTTAGGGTTTTCAGTCTTTCCACAAGGAGCTACATCCTTAGTTTGAGAAACACAATTTAACCATGTTTTTCCAGAAATCATTCATTTCACCACAAGAAGCTTGATACTCCCTGTTTAGTCCCAAAGTTGGGTTAGTGAATCTACCTCATCTGCATCTGTGTCCATTCCTCGATGCCAATGGGTCTGCTCAGCTCGCAGTAAGTAGGGCCAATGAAATTGCAGGCTTGATGAAACCGCGCGTTTAACCAGGCAGGTATAATGGCGTCATCGGGATTCTTAAGGAAACACGTCATGGCCACTTTTGAGAACAGAGGTCGATATCCATTTGTTCTTCTGAATTGTTTCATTAAATATTTATACTTCTAACGTTAAGGCACTTTGGGTTTATGTAACGGGTCCAAACGGCGCAGATTCCATTTGGCGAGGTCACAGTCGGAGGCTTCTCGCGGACAAAAACCGCCATGCCCTTAGCGGTGAAATCTCTTGATTTTAATTTTATTAAAATTTTCGCCCTCCCTAATCTGGATCGTGTAAACAAAGTAAGTGTGCTCTCCGAGGACGAAAGGGCAGCGGTGGGACCCCGCGTAAACTCTCGCGCAGACGTTTGCGAAAGCGAGCCCGGATTTTACAGTGAGAATGTTCCTTTTTGATTCGCTATGTTTAACTAAGCACAGTGAGCAAGCACTGTGTTTATATCGGTGTCACTCCAGACATACATCCCGCCAAAATATTCGTGGTCACACCATTCAGTTTGGGGTGGAGGGGCTTCAAAATGGGGAAAGCTGTACTAACACCAATTACAGCTGTTGCGCAGAAACGGGTCATTCAGTTCGATTGTGAAAAACATCGATTTTTATTTATTTGTGCTATTGAGATGAATATCACTTGACTTATACTTGAGAGGAATATTTAGGAAATTCCAATATATTTTCCCCAGGTAAGAATAAGTTTAACACACGGTATCATGTTTAAGATAACAAAATCATTATAAATAAAAGATATCTCTGTCATTCCGGTTTGCTGTCCGAGTCCACCGCTGTAATTGACTCACACTCCTAGCATGTCGAAACATGCGCGTGATGCAACACACGACCGGAAGCACTTTTTAGCCCTGCGGGTAGGCTATATACAGCGTGCAGGTGAAATTCTAAATTACCCCGCAGGTTACATGAATCAAAAGGACAGAGTGTGCATAAGTGAACGGTGAAAAACAGGATCACGATTTATTTCTAGGTGATTTATTTATATTGGCATATATCATTTAGAGGTAGCCTATACTATGTTTTGCATTTTGTGTAACCTTATTTAATATTGTATGTATAGCCATCGCCTTTCTGTTAAAATAAATGTAAATTATATGTGACTACATGCTGTTTGAAGTCCATTATGTCATGCGTTTATGCTCTGAAACGCCCCAATAACTATTTATTTTATATCTTGCCTGAATAATTTCACATCGACAAACCAAATGTATTTACCTTTACAACCATGTTTTAAGAATAGCTGATGGACAGTAGTAGTAATAATAATAATGGTTATTAATCATCTTATAATAATTTTTTAAAAAATAAATAATATAATAATAGGCTAATAGAAATAGTAGCATCCATCAATATTTAGATTAGAGCAATTTACGAAACTATTTAGACTCGGCCTGTTGGCTTTTAATAATGGAGTAAGATAGGATCCCCCAAAAAATACTAGTCTAAACATAGAAAGAAAAATTAGTAAAATATAGAATTACAAAGTAAATATTTTTTAAAATATATATATATTCAATATTAAATATGTATACCTGCTGTTACAAATGCATATTATTCCATATAAAATTATTTTAGGCATTTGTCGAGGCCTTGTCCAGACAATTTTTTCTACTTTAAGCGAAGTATTAATTTCTATATGAATTATATTCTATATAAAATATGAATTTACATATAATGTATTAATATATAATTGTCTAATGATATTAATATCGCCGTTTACATCGTATTTAAAAAATGTACGATGCACCAGGCGATTAACTAAGTTAAATCATGGAATAGCTAGGACAGAAAATGTCTTAAATCGACAAATATTATATATTGGATGTGTATTGCGTTCACACGCACTCAGCAATAAGAAGTTGTGAATTGTATCATTGATTATTAGCACTATGTAATATGGTATCTGTCGTCACGGTTATCGCACTCACGCTTTTGGTAACTCACTTGTAATCCTGGTTCACAGTAAAGTTTAAGTGTTCATTCATGCTAACAGAATACACGAGTCCAATTGGGCCAATATGTAGCTACTCTGTGCGCGTTTATTTAACACTGGACATTTTCCTGTGTTAATGTCAAATTGTGTCCGTGGAAAATTAAAATGTACAAACGTTTCAGGTAAATATTTAACAATGATCATAATTGTAATATGATCATAATACACACACACACTAATCTCACGCATTCAGTAGCCTATAGCCTGCCATCGCACTTTTGCACAAATACGATTCGTGCCTTGATGTGAAAGTAAAGTGTTTTAGTTGTTGTTGTTGGTCTTAATCCGGCTAACAGCTTTAACTAATCAAAGACAACTTTGCTGTACGGAAAGAGATAAAGTAATTGCTTAACCCTATTAGTAATTAGCGTACCGCGGTCGACACGCCAGTTTACACCATGTTGTAGTTTATTGTAGCGTTAAGATTGAACTCAAGACAACAACATTGCATTACCTCATGAAGTATGCTTGTAGGATTGGTTCATTTCTGTCCAGGTGGCAATTAGCTGTCCTCGCTGAAGAGATGGCAGGAAGTTACTTTCCTCTGAGGCGTCGCAGCAGCTCCTGCGGGATGTGCGGTATTTTATGTGAACGGATTTGTTTGTCTTTAACGGTATAACTGCACTTCAGTTTATCTCCCGTTACGCACCAGCTCTTGTGTCAACACTGGCTAGTTTAAACCGTGCAACGGGTCTGCAGAACCGTGTGAGTCAGGCAGAGGGGGATGTTTTCGTGAACCAAGAAAATATGGTTCTATACCCTCTGATTTGTTAAAACACCGAAAGGGGATTATTGGACCCCCAATCACTCTCTCCCTGTTGCTCCCACCGCGCGCTGACGCAATTCCAGAACTGTTCAACATTCACCGTTCCGCGCGCACATAACTATCAGAATTTCGAACAAAAACTGCGTTTGTGGTGCAGTTTAATAAAACGGCATGGAGTACATCTCCGGACTCGCATGTCCAAATGAAATAGCGCTTTTAATTTTCGTGGGCACATATATGACCAATCTGGGTAACAGTACATCGACGTCAGCCCTAACAGACAAGTATATCAATTGTAGGCTAGCCTACTTAATCCAGCGGCCCTCCTACTCGCGCATCTATCTGTTTCCTTAGTAGAGGCACGTGTTTTCTTTATGGAAGCCGGCGAGGAATTATGTGAAAAGCCAGCCACATTTTCAGTGAAATACGATTGTGGTTTTGCCGTAAATGGGTCGAGGCACTCGACTGAAATACTCGTAAATCACCAGGTAAAGTCGGGGGACCGGTGGGACTTTGACTTATACATTCTGGTGACACGTCTAGCTGATCAGTAACAACTAAAATGTCTGTCTGGTCATCATTTGTCATTTACAGATGTTTTTCAAAGCCATTTGTTGCTCATATTTCAACAAATATAAATGTTTAAATTCGGTGTCCCGTCTCCACTACTTATTTGGTTCTGTTACCTGTATATGATTAACCTTCTGCTTCGAAGGTTAATAAATCCGACAAGGTGATCGATCAGTCAAATGTGTTTGTTATCCGAAATTTTTCAACTCAATTGCTACAAAGCACTGGACTGTTAAGCTAATTTCTGGAGGAAATCTCAAACAATCTAAATAAATTTGATAAAATAATTTTTCGGTTGGGGGCAGCTCGGTCAAAACGGCGAGAGAGTCGCTTATTAGCATTTTTCCTGTTTCCCAAATAAGCAAACTGGCCATACAGTTGACCTTTGCGTATTTTACTGAATAGGTAATCACGATGACGCGCAGCCTTTACCTCTAGAGCCCTGCCCTCACCTGTAAGAGCAGCCTTTACCTCTAGACCCCCGCCCTCGCCTGTAAGAGCAGCCTTTACCTCTAGACCCCCGCCCTCGCCTGTAAGAGCAGCCTTTACCTCTAGAGCCCCGCCCTCACCTGTAAGAGCAGCCTTTACCTCTAGACCCCCGCCCTCACCTGTAAGAGCAGCCTTTACCTCTAGAGCCCCGCCCTCGCCTGTAAGAGCAGCCTTTACCTCTAGAGCCCTGCCCTGACCCGTCAGGATTATGTAAGGTTTCAGTGTCTTAGCCTAGTGAACAGGGCCGGATTAAGCCCCTTAGAGGCCCTAAGCACTAAAAAAATTTGGTGCCCCCATACATTTGTAATTCAAAATATAAACAATAATAAACCATAAAATAAAATTTTATTTATCAAAAATTCGAAATGGCTATAAATTTAATTAATTTAATCATTTAAATGGTAAATTCGGCTATGAAAAATTTCTGAGGTGCCCCTCCTTCCCTTGATGCCCTAAGCACGTGCTTATTTTGCTTATAGGGTTAATCCACCACTGCTAGTGAAGCTAATTATGCTAACAACGTTTTGCATCAGCGCAGAAATGGAACCTCATCAATCCGGCTATTCACTTTTCGAAGACCTGTGGAAATATAGTAGAAATAATAATAATAATTGAATAAGAATTATATTAAAATCATTCATCCTGCAGGCATAGGGATCTCTTACTGCTGAAATGTTAACAGTTGGGCAATGACCGACTTCACAGTGCTAGATCACAGTCCGACTTCACAGTGCTAGATCACAGCCCGACTTCACAGCGCAAGATCACAGTATTAGCCCCGTGCGCGTGTGCATCTCAATGAGTGCCATTCTAGTTTAGCTTTCATTTCCGAACAAAGTCCTCGGGATTTGTGATTCTTTAGTTGAATATTGTGAAATACCCTAAAATACGATAATAAAACATTTATTTCTAAGATACAAGTTTTTTTGTAATGTTCTGCATTAGAACAAAAATAGGCAACAAGAAATAAACTGAATATTTTCTCTTTAACCATACTACAACCACAGTGGTGCGGTTCCAAAGCGTCAATTCCGTTTAAAAATAGAACACCTTTTCGGTTAGTTGTATTAGTGTTTTGTTCGTCTATACAAATATATGAAGGACCCAGCCTACATATTTTTTTAAATGTTTTACACTTTTGAGTAACCCAGGTGTCCATTTTGTTCGGTTTTATTTTATAGGCCTACTCATCTTATTTTCAAATATGAATTTAATTTCCAACGAATGTAGGATTAGCTGCCTACATGAGCTGTACTTTTATTACGATCGTGTACTGTACTTTATTACCAGTTATTACCCACTACTATCTTGGTAACATGTCCAAATAAAAGGTTTCAAGGTTACCGGTTAATAAATGATAAAATGTTGAAAATAACATTTACAAAATGTTAGTTTCAGAAATAAATGTTGTTTTATTTTAGAAAATGGAATATTAGTTTATAATAATTTGCTGTAAAATAATAGCGCATTATCGTGGTTTGCAAAGGATTCTCATAGATAACATGTAAACTTTCCCCTTGTTTTTATCTTGAAATTTCCTAAATACACCGTTCGACATCGTGAATCTCAGTGAAACTGGCTTTTAAAAATCATTTACAGTTAAATAGCTTGAATACGTTTACATTTTATTACAGAAGTTTTCACTTTGCCAGATTTTTTTTCCCAGTTTACGCGGAAAATTCCTAACCGGTGGCGCGTGGTGTTGGGTGACCTGAGAAGAAGGGGGAAAACCGGCAGTTGTTGCCATGGCAATCGGGTCTGTCTGGTGATTTACGGAGGAGTTTTCTTTTCCTTTTGGAAAAGCATTTTGCTCTGTAATTGAGAGTGGGTGATAGGGAAGATTATCTAATAAACAGCAAAGAGAAGGGGTAAGGTGCTGGGACCCAAATCTCTCTCTATCTCTCTCTCTCTCTCTCTCTTGGGTGTCAGTCATGGTACTGGAGACAACTGATGACTGTCACATTATCACTGTCCTGAGAGTTTGCTCAGAAACAGAATAGTAAACCTGTCTTTGCGTGACTGTTGTTACGATGCATCATGGGTAGTGTAGTTCACTGTCAGGCTGTGTACAAGTGTGTGTAAGGAGATGGGGGAGTAGTGGGTCTGGAAGTTATGTCACAGTGGTCTCCATGTTTACCATTCTGCTAATCTCTGATCTGTGATGATGCCTTGGTCTGTTTTCAAATAAGCGAATGAAAAGCCAGAAGTGAACCTGGCAGGGGCGCCACCCCCCCCCCCCCCCCCATCATCTTGGACATTCCTGTGGGATTTAGTAATATCAGAGGTTCACTAATTACTGTTAGACTTTTTCTCCCTAATAAGTTCACTGCTGCACTGTGGATAGACTCAGTAGCCCAGAGCAGAGGCTACCTCCATGCCTCTCACTGCTGAAGGGTCAGATGCAGACAGGGGCTTGTTTTCAGTACAGAGGTCAGGTGAAGGGCAAACTGTCCGTGGTGACTGTATATTTCAGAGCAGAGAGGGGCTCTCTTTCTCTCTTCGTTTTGAAATACACTTTGAGTTTACTCTGCTATAACATGCAGGATACACCTGAATACAGGTAAAAGGTGAGCTACCTTTCTGCGTTTTCTTTGATGCCCTTATTTGGTATTTTGTGACTTTATTCAGAATAAAATGAAAAAATATAAAATAAGGAAAGCAGAGCGGGTAACAGACAGAAATGAAATGGGGTTTGTATAGGGGTTTGTATAGGGGTTTGTATAGGGGTTTGTATAGGGGTTTGAGATTCAGCCTGCACAGCACTTTTGAGTTTGGGGATTTTTACATAAACAAGTAAAAAGTTGGGAAACCACTTAGGAGCTCAAAAAATACCAATTAAAAAAGGGAGGTATTAGTAACAGTGAAAATGTAGCCTCCGCTAACAACTCTGAGCTTTACAGGGATGACTGCAACTGCACATTTAATATCATATTTATTTATTTTAGCATTTTTCATTTTGTAAAGCTGGAAATATTTGAAATAATTTAAATGTCTTGAAAGTATTTACAGAGATGATTCCTCTGGTTATGTTTTTTTTTTTTTAGTTCAGCCACTACTAGCTGGTAGCCCCCCCCCGCCAAAAGAAAGACACGGTCTCATAATGCTTCTTTATTATTTCCAGTGTGAATGATTATATTGTGTGTTATATTACTTTCTACTTTCTACATTTATTAGAACATGTTGAGTGTAAAACTGTGCTACCTGTGTTTACACTAAATAATAACTTACTCAGCATGTCATTATTTTATTTTATACTATAATTTATGTAACTTTCAGTTTCAGAGACTGGGTTAATTTGATTTAATGAAAAATAACAGAAAATCTAAAAGTGCATGAACAATAAATGGCAACAGAGAGGCAATGATAAATTATCAACCCCTGAGTTTGGGGTATAGGGAGTTAATTTGAGTTTGGGGGTACAGGGAGTTAATTTGAGTTTGGGGGTACATGTGGTTCATTTGAGTTTGGGGTATAGGGAGTTCATTTGAGTTTGGGGGTACAGGGAGTTCATTTGAGTTTGGGGGTTCAGGGAGTTCATTTGAGTTTGGGGGTACATGTGGTTCATTTGAGTTTGGGGTATAGGGAGTTCATTTGAGTTTGGGGGTACAGGGAGTTAATTTGAGTTTGGGGGTACATGTGGTTCATTTTAGTTTGGGGGTACATGTGGTTCATTTGAGTTTGGGGGTACATGTGGTTCATTTGAGTTTGGGGGTACATGTGGTTCATTTGAGTTTGGGGGTACATGTGGTTCATTTGAGTTTTGGAGTACATGTGGTTCATTTGAGTTTTGGGTATAGGGAGTTCATTTGAGTTTGGGGGTACATGTGGTTCATTTGAGTTTGGGGGTACAGGGAGTTCATTTGAGTTTGGGGGTACATGTGGTTCATTTGAGTTTGGGGGTACAGGTGGTTCATTTGAGTTTGGGGGTACAGGGGGTTCATTTGAGTTTGGGGGTACAGGGAGTTCATTTGAGTTTGGGGGTACAGGGAGTTCATTTGAGTTTGGGGGTACAGGGAGTTCATTTGAGTTTGGGGGTACATGTGGTTCATTTGAGTTTGGGGGTACATGTGGTTCATTTGAGTTTGGGGGTACATGTGGTTCATTTGAGTTTGGGGGTACATGTGGTTCATTTGAGTTTGGGGGGTACATGTGGTTCATTTGAGTTTGGGGGTACATGTGGTTCATTTGAGTTTGGGGGTACATGTGGTTCATTTGAGTTTGGGGGTACATGTGGTTCATTTGAGTTTGGGGGTACATGTGGTTCATTTGAGTTTGGGGGTACATGTGGTTCATTTGAGTTTGGGGGTACATGTGGTTCATTTGAGTTTGGGGGTACATGTGGTTCATTTGAGTTTGGGGGTACATGTGGTTCATTTGAGTTTGGGGGTACATGTGGTTCATTTGAGTTTGGGGGTACATGTGGTTCATTTGAGTTTGGGGGTACATGTGGTTCATTTGAGTTTGGGGGTACATGTGGTTCATTTGAGTTTGGGGGTACATGTGGTTCATTTGAGTTTGGGGGTACATGTGGTTCATTTGAGTTTGGGGGTACATGTGGTTCATTTGAGTTTGGGGGTACATGTGGTTCATTTGAGTTTGGGGGTACATGTGGTTCATTTGAGTTTGGGGGTACATGTGGTTCATTTGAGTTTGGGGGTACAGGATGTTAATTTGAGTTTGGGGGTAAAGGGTGTTAATTTGAGTTTATGGTACAGTCTTGCATGTTAAACGCACAGAGGAAACGTAGACAGTGTGCTGCAGCTGACATGGACTGGCATTTATTTTATGAGTGGATTTCTTTCTATTGATTTTGGGTTTTTCAGTTAAAATAATATATTTATCTCTGGTTCTCATCTTAGAGAGGGAACACACCTTTGAGGGGGACTGACTGAGTCTGTTCGTCTAAATCTGGAACAATTCAGGAGGGACTGTTCAGTTTAACATAAAAGGTGTTTTGTGTCAGAGCCGTGTGTCAGAGCCGTGTGTCAGAGCCCTGGGGAGGGGGGGTATTTTATTAAAACTTGTGAGTTTGAGTCCCCCCCATCTCCCCCAGACATGAACCCCAGTACTGATACACCCTGCCTGAACCCCAGTACTGATACGCCCTGCCTGAACCCCAGTACTGATACGCCCTGCCTGAACCCCAGTACTGATACGCCCTGCCTGAACCCCAGTACTGATACGCCCTGCCTGAACCCCAGTACTGATACGCCCTGCCTGAACCCCAGTACTGATACGCCCTGCCTGAACCCCAGTACTGATACGCCCTGCCTGAACCCCAGTACTGATACGCCCTGCCTGAACCCCAGTACTGATACGCCCTGCCTGAACCCCAGTACTGATACGCCCTGCCTGAACCCCAGTACTGATACGCCCTGCCTGAACCCCAGTACTGATACGCCCTGCCTGAACCCCAGTACTGATACGCCCTGCCTGAACCCCAGTACTGATACGCCCTGCCTGAACCCCAGTACTGATACGCCCTGCCTGAACCCCAGTACTGATACGCCCTGCCTGAACCCCAGTACTGAACCCCAGTACTGATACACCCTGCCTGAACCCCAGTACTGATACACCCTGCCTGAACCCCAGTACTGATACACTCTGTCTGAACCCCAGTACTGATACGCCCTGCCTGAACCCCAGTACTGATACACCCTGCCTGAACCCCAGTACTGATACACTCTGCCTGAACCCCAATACTGAACCCCAGTACTGATACACCCTGCCTGAACCCCAGTACTGAACCCCAGTACTGATACACCCTGCCTGAACCCCAGTACTGATACACCCTGCCTGAACCCCAGTACTGATACTCCCTGCCTGAACCCCAGTACTGATACACCCTGCCTGAACCCCAGTACTGATACACCCTGCCTGAACCCCAGTACTGATACGCCCTGCCTGAACCCCAGTACTGATACACCCTGCCTGAACCCCAGTACTGAACCCCAGTACTGATACACTCTGCCTGAACCCCAGTACTGATACACCCTGCCTGAACCCCAGTACTGATACGCCCTGCCTGAACCCCAGTACTGATACACCCTGCCTGAACCCCAGTACTGATACACCCTGCCTGAACCCCAGTACTGATACACTCTGCCTGATCCCCAGTACTGATACGCCCTGCCTGAACCCCAGTACTGATACGCCCTGCCTGAACCCCAGTACTGATACGCCCTGCCTGAACCCCAGTACTGATACGCCCTGCCTGAACCCCAGTACTGATACGCCCTGCCTGAACCCCAGTACTGATACGCCCTGCCTGAACCCCAGTACTGATACGCCCTGCCTGAACCCCAGTACTGATGCACCCTGCCTGAACCCCAGTACTGATACACCCTGCCTGAACCCCAGTACTGATACGCCCTGCCTGAACCCCAGTACTGATACACCCTGCCTGAACCCCAGTACTGATACACCCTGCCTGAACCCCAGTACTGATACACCCTGCCTGAACCCCAGTACTGATACGCCCTGCCTGAACCCCAGTACTGATACGCCCTGCCTGAACCCCAGTACTGATACACCCTGCCTGAACCCCAGTACTGATACACCCTGCCTGAACCCCAGTACTGATACGCCCTGCCTGAACCCCAGTACTGATACACCCTGCCTGAACCCCAGTACTGATACGCCCTGCCTGAACCCTAGTACTGATACGCCCTGCCTGAACCCCAGTACTGATACTCCCTGCCTGAACCCCAGTACTGATACACCCTGCCTGAACCCCAGTACTGATACACCCTGCCTGAACCCCAGTACTGATACACCCTGCCTGAACCCCAGTACTGATACACTCTGCCTGAACCCCAGTACTGATACACCCTGCCTGAACCCCAGTACTGATACACTCTGCCTGAACCCCAGTACTGATACACCCTGCCTGAACCCCAGTACTGATACACTCTGCCTGAACCCCAGTACTGATACACCCTGCCTGAACCCCAGTACTGATACACCCTGCCTGAACCCCAGTACTGATACACCCTGCCTGAACCCCAGTACTGATACACCCTGCCTGAACCCCAGTACTGATACACCCTGCCTGAACCCCAGTACTGATACACCCTGCCTGAACCCCAGTACTGATACACCCTGCCTGAACCCCAGTACTGATACACTCTGCCTGAACCCCAGTACTGATGCACCCTGCCTGAACCCCAGTACTGATGCACCCTGCCTGAACCCCAGTACTGATACACCCTGCCTGAACCCCAGTACTGATACACTCTGCCTGAACCCCAGTACTGATACACCCTGCCTGAACCCCAGTACTGATGCACCCTGCCTGAACCCCAGTACTGATGCACCCTGCCTGAACCCCAGTACTGATACTCCCTGCCTGAACCCCAGTACTGATACACCCTGCCTGAACCCCAGTACTGATACACCCTGCCTGAACCCCAGTGTGTGAGCGGAGTGTATGTTTTCAGAAGGAACAGGCTAGTTTAGTCTGACCCCCGCTGGGGCCGCTGCTTCGTCCATCACAGCTGAGACTGTTAGTCTTTGCTAATCTTCCGTGTTCGTCTCATGCGTCAGCGCGGGGGAGAGGGCGGAGGGGGGGGCAGGGGCAGGGACAGGGAGCAAATGATTTCTGTGGGGTCAGACGAGGAGATCGCTCACTGCCCACCACCGATGTTTTATTTCTGCTCAAATACTCACAAGGGGCCGCTTCGATAAGAAGCCTGACCGCTGTAAGCTTGTCTGACCGCTGTAAGCTTGTATTCCCAGTCTCTGTTTCCGCGGTGGAGGAAGTTAACGTGAGCGGACCAGTCATTCCTACATCTCTGCGTTATTTAGTGCTCTCAGGAGGGCAGCACTGTGACAACTCAACTGACAAACTTTGTTTTGCTTCCTTACAAGCGTTGGCTGAGTCAGACCCTGGAACACCCGCTCACACCTCATTTTTTTAAAAGTGCTTTTATTTTTATTAGTAGTAGTTTTGATTTGTGGTTGTACTGTTCTTTTTTTGTATTTCTCTCTCTAGACGCACGTACTTGTTGTGTTAAATGTGGAGCTTGAGGACTTAACGGATGATCACAATGTTCCTGCATTATGTGGCTCAAAGATCAAAACCACATTTCTTTAGCTTTTATTTTAGTACTAGTTTAATGTACCGGTGTGAGTAGGTGATTCATGTACAGGTGTGTGTGTACAGGTGTATGTAGGTGATTAATGTACAGGTGTGTGTGTACAGGTGTATGTAGGTGATTCATGTACAGGTGTGTGTGTACAGGTGTATGTAGGTGATTCATGTAAAGGTGTGTGTATGTAGGTGATTCATGTACAGGTGTGTGTGTACAGGTGTATGTAGGTGATTCATGTACAGGTGTGTGTGTACAGGTGTATGTAGGTGATTCATGTAAAGGTGTGTGTGTACAGGTGTATGTAGGTGATTCATGTACAGGTGTATGTAGGTGATTCATGTACAGGTGTATGTAGGTGATTCATGTAAAGGTGTGTGTGTACAGGTGTATGTAGGTGATTTATGTACAGGTGTGTGTGTACATGTGTATGTAGGTGATTCATGTAAAGGTGTGTGTGTACAGGTGTATGTAGGTGATTCATGTACAGGTGTGTGTGTACAGGTGTATGTAGGTGATTCATGTAAAGGTGTGTGTACAGGTGTATGTAGGTGATTCATGTACAGGTGTGTGTGTACCGGTGTGTGTGGGTGATTCATGTACAGGTGTATGTGGGTGATTCATGTAAAGGTGTGTGTGTACAGGTGTATGTAGGTGATTCATGTACAGGTGTGTGTGTGTACAGGTGTATGTAGGTGATTCATGTACAGGTGCATCTAGGTAGCGAGTCGATTTTTTCTGCCGACGGACGGGTAAAAGTATCTTTTGAACTTTCGGTTTCAGCCGTGCTTTTTGTAAATTGAACCACTCTGTAGTGATTTGTGTAGTTGAAGTAAATAGCAATAGTTAGAGATTTGTTTAAAGTCAATTGTAGCCATCATTAAGCCTACAATCTGCGCTTTTGTGTTGCTAATGTTAACTGGTTTCACAGGAGCGAATTAGCCCTGCAAGCAGCTGAATGCAATCGGCAATTAGCAAATAGTGCATAAAGTAAAGCCGAGGCTGCCGTAAGTACGGCAGCCTCATCAGCAATTTGTATGACTTGTCTGTTTGTTCTTGCCTTTTCACCACCTACCATGTGTTTAACCCCCATTCCTCTGTGCTATATACCTCGAGCCTGGAGGTCCAACCACCGCAGGCGCTGCCCGGCTAACCTGGTCTGCCCACCCCGGTCCCTTCATAAGGAACTCTCAGTGGTGGGTGGACTATGGAACTGCCGCTCTGCTGTCCAGAAAACTGACTTCATCACTGCCTATGCTAAGGTGAAGTCCCTCCACTTCCTGGCTCTCACTGAGACCTGGATCACTCCAGATAACACAGCCACTCCTGCTGCTCTGTCTGCCGGCTATTCCTTCTCCCACACCCCCAGGGCCTCTGGCCGAGGCGGGGGTACTGGTCTGCTGATTTCCACATCCTGGAAATTCTCTATTCCCACTGCACGCTGCCTGAATTTCTCCTCTTTTGAGTTTCATGCAGTCACTGTAACCCACCCGTCTACACTTAACATTGTTGTTCTCTATCGCCCCCCAGGTCCGCTCGGCGCTTTCCTGGATGAACTGGACACTCTCCTGAGCTCCTTCCCTGAGGATGGCACCCCTGTAATCCTACTGGGAGACTTCAACCTCCATCCAGAGAGTTCCCAGCTATCCAGTGTCGCCTCACTCCTCCAGTCCTTCGCTCTCACTCAATCCCCATCGCCTGCCACCCACAAGGCTGGTAACCAACTTGACCTTGTACTCACCAGGAGTTGCGCCACATCTGAACTCACGGTGACCCCGCTCCACGTATCGGACCATTTCTTTATTTCATTCTCTCTTTCCCTCCCGCTCTCCCTCAACCCTACTAACGACCCACCCACTGTTATGTTCAGGAGAAATCTCCGCACCCTCTCGTACTCCTCTCTCACTACTTCCGCTCTCTCTATACTTCCTCCTCCTGCGTCTTTTGCTAATATGCATGTTGATGTTGCCACCTCTATGTTTAACTCCTGCCTCTCTCAGTCTCTCAACTCACTTTGTCCGCTCGTCTCCAAACCAGCTCAACCATCACCCCCTTCCCCGTGGCTGACAGATTCTCTCAGATCCAACAGAACCATACTGCGAGGCGCTGAGAGAAAGTGGAGGAAATCCAGATCCGCAGATGACCTGGCCTGGCCTCCTATCACACTCTGCTGGCAGCCTTCACAGCTGCAACTACATCGGCTAAGACTTCTTTTTTTCAGACTAAAATTAATGCATGTGTGTCTAATCCACGGAAACTCTTTTCCACCTTCTCCTCCCTCCTTACCCCCCCTCCACCCCCTTCACCCTCCTCCCTCTCTGCAGATGACTTCCTGACCCACTTTGAGGGGAAGGTGGCCATGATTCGCAACTCCTTCACACCTCAGGTGACACCCCACATCCCCCGTACCGAACCTATCGCCACGCTGTCGTCCTTCAAGACTCTGGAGGACGCAGATGTGCTCCAACTTGTGACGCACCATCGCGCGACCACCTGTCCGCTGGACCCCATCCCGTCAGCAGTCCTCCAGTCAATATCTGCTGAGCTCGTTCCATATCTGTCCACTATTATCAACACCTCCCTAACCTGTGGCCATGTCCCTGCTGTTTTTAAGACTGCCCGTGTATCCCCACTCCTAAAAAAACCTAGCTTAGACCCCTCTGATGTCAGGAACTACCGTCCTGTATCTCTTTTGCCCTTCCTGTCCAAAACTCTGGAACGAGCTGTCCATAACCAACTGTCTGTTTTTCTCCACCAGAACAACCTGCTTGACCCCCATCAGTCCGGCTTCAGAACCGGACATTCCACAGAAACTGCTCTCCTGGCCGTGACTGAGGCGCTCTCCGCTGCCAGAGCCTCATCCCTCTCCTCTGTCCTGATTCTACTTGACCTGTCTGCAGCGTTCGACACGGTCAACCACAAACTCCTGATTTCCACACTTTCTGAGATGGGCATTTCTGGGACTGCCCTCTCCTGGTTTGTATCGTACCTCACTGATAGATCCTACCAAGTCTCTTGGAAGGGTTCTGTGTCTGCACCCCATCCCCTGTCTACAGGAGTCCCGCAGGGATCTGTACTGGGTCCTCTGCTGTTCTCCATCTATACAAAATCCCTTGGTTCAGTAATCAATTCACATGGCTTCTCATACCATAGTTATGCTGACGATACTCAACTCTTCCTCTCTTTCCCTCCCTCTACCCAACAGGTGAAGGAGAGGATATCTGCTTGTCTGGCCGACATCTCTGAGTGGATGACTACCCATCACCTGAAGCTCAACCTCGACAAGACAGAGCTCCTCTTCATGCCACACAAAACCTCCCCGCTACTTGACCTCTCCATCACCGTTGACGGGACCGTGGTGGCTGCCTCCCGCTCTGCAAAGAACCTGGGGGTGGTCCTGGACAACCAGCTGAACTTCAAAGACCAGATCAGGGCGACGGCACGGTCCTGCAGGTTCCTCCTGTACAACATCAGGAGGATTCGACCGTACCTGACCACCTATTCCACCCAGCTTTTGGTCCAGACCATGGTCACCTCACGCCTGGACTACTGTAACTCCCTGCTCGCAAGCCTACCGGCCTGCGCCATCCTGCCTCTCCAACTGATCCAGAACGCAGCTGCCCGGCTTGTGTTCAACCTCCCGAAATTTTCACATGTCACCCCCCTGTTGAGGTCACTCCACTGGCTGCCAGTTGCAGCCAGGATCAGGTTCAAAGTTCTGACCCTGGCCTACACTGCAGCCAATAGGACAGGCCCTGTCTACCTGCAGGACTTGATCCAGAACTATGTTCCTGCTCGACCGCTTCGCTCATCTACTGCAGGGCGACTTGCACTTCCCCCCCTCCGTGTAAATGGCACTCGCTCGTCCCGACTGCGGAGCTTTTCCACCCTAGCTCCCCAGTGGTGGAACGAACTTCCCATTCCCCTACGTTCCATGCCAACCCTGCCTACTTTCCGTCGTGGCCTGAAAACGCACCTTTTCAGACTCCACCTGGACTAATACTTATCTAGGACCTCATGGTTTGTGCTCTTGTTGAACTGTGTACTCAAGATAGTCAAGTTTATAATAGTTAGAATAGCATTGTATTAGAGCTGATTTACCCAGTTCACTTTGAACTGCATTGTGTTCATTACTAGGGATAGCTGCTACTGTATGGGAAGAATGTGCTTTCTTATCTGTTCTGTAGTTACTTCGATGACCTTTCTGTATGCACTTACTGTACGTCACTTTGGATAAAAGCGTCTGCTAAATGAATGTAATGTAATGTAATGTGTATGTAGGTGATTCATGTACAGGTGTGTGTGTACAGGTGTATGTAGGTGATTCATGTACAGGTGTGTGTGTACAGGTGTATGTAGGTGATTCATGTACAGGTGTGTGTGTACAGGTGTATGTAGGTGATTCATGTACAGGTGGTGTGTACAGGTGTATGTAGGTGATTCATGTACAGGTGTGTGTGTACAGGTGTATGTAGGTGATTCATGTACAGGTGTGTGTGTGTGTACAGGTGTATGTAGGTGATTCATGTACAGGTGTATGTAGGTGATTCATGTACAGGTGTGTGTGTACAGGTGTATGTAGGTGATTCAAGTACAGGTGTTTCTAGGACTGGAGTTAAACCTGCAGACACAGCGCCCCCTCCAGGACTGGAGTTAAGCCTGCAGACACTGCGACCCTCCAGGACTGGAGTTAAATCTGCAGACACTGCGGCCCTCCAGGACTGGAGTTTGAGATCCTGTTTTGCAGACGGAAGGTACTTTACTTTATGACATGACGGCACATTTGTTTTTTTGGAGATATTTCTTCAAAGGGTGAGTTACAGGGTAGAAAGCAGAGGTGTAAAATCCAGGTTCAGAAAGTAAAAGCCCCCCAGTATTTTTTTTCCAATCACCAGGATTTGCTAATTAGCACAATTCTTCAGTCAGGAGGCAGAGCTAATGAGTGGAGGCAGAGCTAATGAGTGAAATCAGCTGGCTGAGTTCATGGGTGGAAGAAACACATGGCAGGACTTTTACTTTCTGTCCCCTGGATTTTACACCTCGGCACGACCGTCCCTCTGTCACAACCAACGCACAGGGAAAACTAGCTGTTGTTTCTGGTAAAAAGATTTTTCAAATTGCATCTCTAAACTGATCATTGTTAATTCCTAATTTGATGCCTGCAACACGTTCCCAAAAAGTTGGGACAAGGGCAAAAAAAAAGACTGGGAAGAACAGACACCTGTTTGGAACATTCCGTAGGTGAACAGGTACACAGGTAAACAGGTGATGCTGTTATGACTGGGTATGAAAGGATATAAAAAGACTCTTGATATATTATTTTCAGGTACTCTTAGAAGCGATACTATAACCTGCATTTGAATGGAGAGTTCAATAGGAAAATTAGTCAGGAAAACAACCCTTAAAGTGATCCATCCATATCTACTGCATATCTGGCAGCAGAGTGATGGTTTAATGCTTTTTTGATACCTCAGACCCTTGATGACTTAGAGCCATTTAGCCAGTCATGTGTTCCATACTGTTCCAGTGTAATTTACAGCTAAATCTAGTCCCACCCCCCAATTCTCAGAGATCCATTCAAAATAGAGAGGTTATAGTATCGCTTGTAAGAGTACCTGAAAATAAGATATCAAGAGTCTTTTGATATTGTTGGGTCACAGACATCAGGAAGTCATCGCATGTAAAGGATATGCGACCAAATATTAAATATAACTACTTTATTTTACATTATGTTAAACTTTCCCATATGTTTTGATGCCTGAAATGGGGAGGACTATGTACAAAAGGTTCTATAATTTCTAAACTGTTCACCTGATATGGATGAAAATCCCCTCAAATGAAAGCTGACCGTTTGCACTTCAACCTCATTGACATCGTATCCTTACAGATTCTTTCAAACTCAAAGCGCAAGAGTACAGAACCAAAATAACAAAAATGTGTCACTGTCCAATTAATTATGGTGCTCACTGTATATTTGTAGCTCTTCAGTCACATGTATCTGTAATGGTAATATATAGTTCTCCCGTCTCACAACTCATATTTCCCTCCACTTATTTAAAATATAATTTTATTTTTTTCAAAAGGGAGTTATACCACCATCTAGTGGTCAGAAGTGACATTTCAACTAGATGTGTTCCTGTCTGCCAACTATTTTCTTGAAAAATACTGTTGCCGGTTAAATAATTGGGACACGTTTTAGTGGCCTACAATAACGAATAGGCCTACAAATTAGCCTAGTTATATAAGCAACGTTGACACCCCTTGTACTTTTAGCTGTATGCTTTAAAACACACACACCTACACACCTTAATTGGGAAGAATTTAGATAGACGTCGTCTATCTGTCACAGGGAAGCGTAGTAATCCTCGTGCTCTGAAAACGTTATGCTCAAAGTTACTGCATTGCACAACTCTTTCGGTGATGGTAGGATATATTTCTTTCTCCAGTAGGGGGAGACGGCGCTCCGGTTTTTAATCTAAATTGTGCATAACGACACACACACACACACACACGAAAGCACACTTGTCAATGTTCTACTACTTACACAAGGTGATATTGTCCATATCGATTACTCAAGATCTTTACACAAACTGCAACCCTCTTGCTAACTCTTCAGTCAACGCATAAGAAAACTTGCTGTAATACAGTATTGATTGCCCCGTTGTTTATAAGATATCTCTGGTGGGGATGGAGCTCCTCGACTGATAATAAATAGTATGTTTCATGTTGTAATGAAGAAACGGCGCTTGGTATGCACACAGGTAGGTCCCGGCGGAAATCGGCCGAGTTCCCGTAGCGTGCAGTGCGGCAGGCTCCGCGCTTCTATTTTTGGCTCCAATCTGCTTCCTCCCTCGGTTATCTCAGTCAGGAGATCTGTCTCCAGTCAAGTGCTGGATTGTCTGTATTCTCACCCAACTCGTGCTTTCTGGGGCGCGCCCAGCGCTCGAGATAACTGCGTCTCCCTTCGGGCTGGATAGTGAAGAATCTTGAGATAGTCAGATAGCCTACAGGCTCCAGACTGCACGTGCTCTGATTTGTGTATACTTCACAAATGCCTTTTTTGATTCGTATTCTCTTGTATGTCTACTAACGAAAATGACCACCTTTAAATTCGTGTGATTTAAATAACGACCCCGCAGGGAATCAAATTAAATTATATGACAGGCTAATTTATGGCATTTTATTTCAACAAATAAGTTATCAAACTGCTTATCTAAAAAGTATTCGTATGTGTGTGATGTTTCGTGGTTAGTAAATTATGCATAAATAAACGTTAGCCTCCTGCATAGCCTTGTTGTTAGCGTATAGTCCAACCTTTCCTATATATCTCCCTCAAAGTTTAGTACAGGTAGGCCTACACATGCAATAAGTATAGGGTATAGGATGCCATTATTTCAAGAAGCCAGCAATTAGATGCCGTCTAAAACGGATCTAGTGCAACTGTGTTCACATTTTGGTTTAAGAGTGAAAGTATTTGGATTTGTAACAACAAACGGTTCACGCCCTCAACCCCCGGCTCCTTGAACAAAATTATAAATTGACTTGCAGGCCTACCTTTTTTTAACCCATGTCCTACAATTACCGATCATTAGCTGGTATTCTATCTATGGCCTATTGAACAGCCAGTGACTGATTGGTTTAGACAAACAGTTTTTTCCCCTCTGCGAAACCGCGAGCTCTAGCAGCTAGTTAATTGGAGATAACAGAGGACGACAATGGTCCCTTAATGAAACGCGAGTTTTGTGATTATGGTGGAATAAAATAAAATAAAAGAAACACGAAGGGGGGGCTCCCTAATTAGGAGCTGCTTTTGTGAGCGGGTGTGTGGAGGCTGAGGCTGCGTGGCCGGCAGGCAGGCGACAGGCGCCGGTTCCTGGACAAAGGGCTGTCTGCGTCCGCGCGCCCATCCTTTCCCCAATTTCCCGCCCTCACTACTTAACCCTTTCACTATCCTGCAGGGCTCCTCGGCCCTGAGAGCATTACTGTATGCCTACTCTATTTACGTCAGCGTCTGTGTACAATCTTCAAAGTAAAAACTTTTTTTATTTACAGCGTTTTTTTAAAACGCTTTTGATCAAACATTCATCAAACATATTTTCTATATTAAAACAGGCACGTCTTTTAACGCCCATGAATGGTAAACAATGAAACGGCTGTATATTGTACACAGGTAAGGCAAGAGAAATAGCTGCCCAGGAAGTGAGCTCGGTAGGGTTTGGTGCTGGTTTGGCTCGCAATTTGACTCGCAAAAAGCACACGTTTTCTGTGTTGGACTTGGACTGTATTCGTCTTACCTTTTGTTTTTTTCTCAAATAGTTAAACTTAGGGAGTGCCACAGAAAGTGCAAAGGAAATGGGCGCAGAGTTTCCGTTAGAAACACAACGTGTCTATAAATACCGTGAAATTACTATTCTATTCTATTAATAACAACAGTGGGACAATGCAGCTCTTCAGTGAATAGGAAACTCAGATTATACACATAAATCACTGCGTTTCAGAAAGGGCAAAGCAGGAACCGCAATAAGCATATTCTGAGGACCATCCGTTTAAAACATTATCATGACAGGATTATTACTATTAACAATAATACTAATAATAGTAACAATGTTTATTTTTAAAGAGTCGTGATTGTTGTTATGGGGATGTCGTGTCATGATGGAGTAAACCGAATGATAAAATATTCCCCGCGTAGTACGCCTATTACCGGCATACAAGTAGCCTATTCATTACACTAAAAACATACAGAATTTATTTTTCTAACCTAAAGTTTCATTTATTTGTTTTCGCTTGTGTTTTGTCCATAATTTTAATACTAAATAACCGTAACCCATTGAAATGGGAACTTATTTCTCTTAGATATTGAAAGGGATAGAGCCGATGTGGGTAGGGGCGCCTGACTGACAAGGGCCTTCAAACAATGGTGCTGGTGGGGCCCAATGTGAGACCTTTTCATAGGGCTCAAAATTTCTGACGGTTACCCTGGATGTGGGTGCAGGTTTTTGTTTTCGCCCAAAAACTAAGAGACCTGATTAAACTAATTAACTAATCAATCATGGTCTTCAATGGTCTTAATCAGGGGGGTGTACTACTGGGGTGTATTACTCAATTAGTTGGATAACTGCACTGAGTAAAACCCGGAAACCTCCCAAATCTGAAACATGGACTGAAGTAAAAAGAGCTGTTCCAGGTTTTACTCAGTGTAGTGATCCAGCTAACTCAGTAATCCTGCTTCTCTTACTCAGTGCAGTTATCCAGCTAACTCAGTAATCCTGCTTCTCTTACTCAGTGCAGTTATCCAGCTAACTCAGTAATCCTGCTTCGTAGTATACCCCCTGGTTTTTTAATGCTGGGCTAAAACAAGGACATGCACTCACGTCAGTTCTTTTCGGATAACGTTGGGCAACCTTAGGATGGAGAAGCAATCGGAGCGCCCCTGAGTATTAGCTTCAACTAAATTTAACACCCCCACCTCACCTCGTTTGCTATTTCCAGTGATCAAGCCATATTAAGCTATTGTGGCGTAACGAATGTTGTAGATCTTCAACATATAGGCTACGTTACAGGATTGGTATAGGCTGTACTATATATACTGCCTGTGTACGGTTGGGAAAGTATTCATGAGAATGGGTAAGTATAGGCGAATGCTTCGTTGAACTATGGAAACGACAATAACACTAACGACAGAGGGCGCTATACGCTAGGCCCTATTCATCAGTGACCAAATTCGAGTACTTCATGGGTCTAGTAACTTTCGTCGAACGTCGAATGTCTCTTGGGGGAAAAAAAGAATAAATTTCAAGAGGTGGACAGTGTACATCCGCGCCCTTACCTTAGGCTTGTATTAAAATGTGGTAACGACTATTTTTCATTGAAATCCATTTGACATCATATCCCAATGCATTAATTTGTCTGTTCTACTTCATTTAGCCAATGAAACTAAAAATTGAATATTCTGCTCCATTAGTTTATGTGGTTTTGATTGTGGGTCCACCAGAATCTTTAAATAGACAATGACAACACATGCATAAATCATACATTTATAGTAACAGTAGATTATCCAAAGCAACAGTTTTACATATATATTTTATTGAAAGTGTGAGGGGAATAGAACATTTGAATTTACCCGAATAACCAGCAATTAACGATTCCGCTTTTTAAAAAGCGTCCACTTACAAGAGGCGCGTAAAATGCTGCTCCTCCGTTCTGGAGTGGAATAAAACCTGAGGTGTTCGTGCCATCACGTGCTCGGCTGGACATAACGGTCAATTCGCAGCCTTCTTATAGTGATTAGTAATGTCTGCGATTGCTAGAATGCAACAATGGCACGCATTTTTTTCCTTCACGTATCTCGAGCGCGATATACAGCAAATGCATCACAGATAGCCTGCAGAAATATTTTTCTGTTTCAACCCAACAAGCGCTAAATAGTTTTCATTCATAATATATGTAAAATAAAATAAAAAACGAAATGAGTTTAACTCTAAATATTATATACACGCAAATGTACATTTTGAATAAATTAATCTTTTGCATATCCTGGGATACATAGGCTATAGCTTATTTACAAAATTACTGTTCTTTCAATTACATAAATAGTCATAATAGTAGCCTATTGTCCGTCAGATATTCCAAGCGATTGTCAACAACTATTCAAGAAATTACTGTAATTATTTTTATTTACGACTGAACGTTTGGTCTCCCATCCCTTTTCAAATATATATTTTTAATGTAGCTCGGTTTCTGTTTGATTTACCAGATGTTCCATGATGCACCGTAGCATTTCTGCCATCCTGAGACAGCAGGAAAAAAAACATATTCCTTAATCACCCCTTTGATCTTCTTGGCCTTTGTGTGTGGGAAGGCTTTGCTTTTCAGAAACTTTTTTGTAGGCCACCTTGAAATCCTTGCATGTCTTTCGTGTGTTCAAGTCTAACATGGATATTACTGCAGCCCGGGTATGTCATCTTCAATAACAGGGCATTTCTTTTGTACGAAAAGTGTACCACTTAATTACCCACAGTGCCTGCGTCTCCTGTCAGTCATTTCGTTCGCCCAAGCACAAACGATACGCTATGTAGTGTGCTGTACAAGTTCAGCTCCTAAGAATGTATGAATATTTCAAGCTGAGCCACGGTTTGACAATTTCCCTCGATCATTTCGGGGAGTCTCTGGCCGGAGAGCTCATCCTCTCTCGCTGAAGCCCGCTGACTAGTCTCTGTATGTTGTGCAGTTCGTTGATAGATTCCTTTAAAGTCGTAGGAGAGCAAGTCCATCGACTGTCTCCCGCTTTGTGGTTGTGGTTATCAGGCGTGGGGCTCGTCTCCCGGCTACACGACTTCGACGACTCGGATCCTGCGTTCAGGCTACCTGGTAATCCGGTAGTCAGCAGACTAGCGCTTTGAGGGATGGACACGGGGAGCTGGTATGGGTTGAAACGCAGCCGGGACCGCGAGCTGCTCAGGAACGGATTCCTGGAGAGCGAGGAGGCTGCGCTACTGGCGGGAAGAGCCGAGGCCGCAGCGGCTGCGGCGGCCATGTAGGTGTAGGGGTATGGGAGAAGTCCGCCGAATGTCGACATAGGAATACCCTGTAATGAGAGAGACACATTTATGGAGTAATTCCCAGTTTGCAAAATGTCACAAAATGTTGTTGAAAAGGCGTGCAAGACGCGTTTCCAACTGGATTAAAAGGTGTGTGTGTGTGTGTGTGTGTGTGTGTGTGGCTAGTAGTAAAAATATAAATGACCTTTTCGCGTTTGCGAAACGGTCTTTCGGTAGTTGCTATAGCCTAGTCTATTATAACTTTTAATTGTGAGTTTGATGCGAGCGGATATATCGAAATCGAATATAAAGACAGATAAGAAGCCTTTTGCCCAGACCAAGCACACTCCGAGTGGACTGCTGATCTTTGTACATCCCTCCAGTCACGCGCACACAACCAGTCGCCAGAAAGTTTTCACTTGTTTTCACTTTTAGCATTGTTTAGCTGGTCAAGATTTTATGGTATCGTTATATAAAGCTACATGAGTGTTTACATGTAAGCCAAACCCAACCCGAAATGTTTAGCGCATTAATGCGAAGGTGCCATAGCTTTTCTGTCAGTTCCTCATTTCAGTAGGCTACATGAAAAAACTGAGAACATTTTTACTCCGATTGGCTGCTCAGGCAGGTTGACGCCAAACCGTGTCAGGAATCGAAATATTCTAAAGCATTGATATCATTAAAAAGATGCTTTGTTGTAAATATTAACCCACACACAAGCCTATCCGATGACCGTACAAGTGAAAATGAGATATGAATTATTTTCTGTTACAGAAACAGACCTGGGCCTATTAAGCCACCAGAACTTCATTGTGTTAATGGTAAACGTTGTGAGAACATCAGCCGAAAATAAATCCTGCCCACAAACAATGAAGGATATCGCTTTCTATAGTTGTGACCTAATTCGATGTAACAATTATAACTGCAGGTGACGAGTTTCATTTACATTTTCTTATAAATCTGTAACGTTTTAAATCATCCAAGAACCCGGCCAATGCAGAAAATAACAGGTGGGACAATTTCGTTTACCTGAGAGGCCAGCACGTGCTGAGACAGGTGGAAGGGAAATGGGCTCGCGGTGCAGCCTAAGCCCTGAGCCGACAGGCCGCCGTTCTCTAAACCACTCGCTCCGGATACCGAAGCCAGGAAATGTCCCATGCCCATGGCGGAGAAGGCTCCAGGGGTCATTGCGAACTGTCCCGGGTGGATAAACAGAGGGTGCCCCGCGTGTAACGGGTTAAAGAACTGCTGGCCGTGCAGACCGGAAAGGGCCAGGCTCTGTAAATGCCCCGCGCTGAACGGCGAAGGGCTGTCCGTATGAACCATGAAAGGGGAGAAGCTGTCCTTCGCTCCACCGATGTTTCCGCTGTCCGCGTCTTTCTTGGAAGATTCGGTCTCTTTCCGAGGTCTGTTTCCCGATTTATCCTTTTCTGGCTGCCTGGTGCTGAATATCGAATCGCTTTGTTTCCGCGATTCCTGGCAGACGTCGTCGTCGTCGTCGTCCTCCTCCTCCTCCTTCTCCTTCTCCCGCCTAGGCCTGTCCTTCACCCCGTCGTCACATCTGGGGCTGTAAGAAGATGGAATCCCGGGGCCGGGACTGCTTGCTCGCGCAGAGCGTTCCTTCTGCGGCTCCTGTTCCTGGTCGCTGTCGGGGCAGTTTTTTTCATCTGTTCAAACGGACAGCGATTAATTATTGGTTATGTTTAAACTGACATATTTCACTCGCACATGAAACCACTCAAGACCATTCATTAAAATGTATAAAGGGAATGCAAACAAAGAGGACCAAGAATATGCTATACTATTATTATTACGTGCATTTGAAGACAAACGTACCAGCCGTTAAAACATTGTAATCACACGCACTTTGTAAGTGATTATACAGCCATGTTTTAGCGTTAACATGCCTTGCCTAACCATTTCCTTCCGATCTGTCAGCGCAGAGGCCTAGTCAGGAGAATTAACATGTATTTTTTTTTATTTTTTACTTGCCTTCTTGAAGAGCCACAAAACGGTCAAATTAATTAAAGGTCAGTGCAGCCAAGGTTCTCCTGTTGATTAGTCTGGGGGGAGGGGGCACATTTAACTCTTTAACGACTACTGCGCTTATGCCTGTGAAAATGAGACTTGAGCTTCTGGCTGCTAAAGCCGGAGATGTAGGTCAGAGGCAGCGCGCGCGTTGTCGAAATGCGGCCGCGATTTCATCCGGACTTCGCTGTTGGACTGGTGCCAAATTAATTTTCTCATCATATCGCGCACAGATTACCACACAGATTATGCATATCTATGGTCCCTTCGTGTGTTTTTGTTTATGTGCATGTCCGCGGCTTCAGATCACAGCACTGGATGTTTACTTATAGGGCTTTCACCATTGTATTGGTCGGCATATAGCCCCGTTTCATTTAACATCGAAAAGTCTTAATTTCCCACACTTTTCCCAAATTACACAATGTTAAAAAGGGAGACTTTTTTTTAACACAAACCGTTGAAAGTAACACAAAATGTGTTGTATTTATGGAGGTGTGTTTAAAAAATGAGACGTTATGTGTTGTTTTTGACACATCTGTTTTTAGAGTGTAGACCTACAAGTGGGTTGATTTTTGAGTTGACTATATAAAATGGCACCTCGCTTTCAGTGTCCTCTTGGCATCGAGTTAACTTTATAGACTATATGACAATGAAGGTTTATAGTACCGTATCACATTATTTTAATCTGTGGATAGGCTACCGATATCCTCTCAATCTGTATCGTTTTCAATACAGTTATGGAGTCACTCTCTGTAATAGTACAACATATGAATGTATGCAATCTTTATACAGCAGATTGTAGTATTCAGGCGATCTACAGGTTCAAATACAGGAGCAGGCTATGCATACCTCGACTGAGCCGGTTGAACCGCAGTGGACTGGACACTGACCCCAGTGGGGAAGCGTCCCTTCCGGGCGTGGGTTCACTCGAGGAAGCGTCGGACTCACCGCCGTCTCGGTCGGCTTTGCAGTGATCGTCATACATACGCAGCGACGGAAGGGTTAGCTGTTTCCTGAAAACACAACTCATATTTTCATTTTTTTCAAAATTGTCCAAAGTGTCTAGGCACATATCTGACAAATTACAGTGCATCCAAAAGTAGCCTATATGTGATTATATCATAGGCTATAGCCTAAATGTAGGCCTAACGGTTTTTTTTTTTTTGTGTGGTATATTTAAAGTTAATATGTCGAATTTTAAAGGGGAACGGTTTGTGTTTCAGCCTACCTCTTTTCCCGCCGCCCATTCCCGGTATCCCTGAATCCTTTGGCAAACGGGTTGTTATCAATTTTCAGCTGTGTGATCTGTAGGCAGAGGACAACTACTGAAAATACTCGTATAAACTGGTGAATATATATATATAGCCTACTTATGTAATGGATTTGAAATACTGGGCAAACATTCATGTTCACGGCATGAATAAGTTTAAAATGAGTCTGCGCCAAGTGCGTTGATTGATCGAACATTGATCTGTCAGGGAACAAGATGTCTACTCTGTCAGAATGTATCGCATGGGGGGGTCGGGTCACGTGCCAGGCCGTCCTCTGTGTTATTCTTCCACGTACACTACTCCGTTTAACACAATGCCTAATTGTCTACTACACAGTGATGCCACGGTGAACCTTGCATTATTAATGGACTCTTAATGATGGGAAGTTATTTTCACGGCCCTCGGGAGGACATTTCAAAACGAAATGTTGCTGCGTTTGTTATATCGGATTCGTTATGCTTTATTACTGAGGAAGGGAGAGATACAACGCTGACCAAGGCCTATCAATTATTGATTTTGCGCCTTCAATCTCCAAATTTCCATGCTAGTGCCATATTTAATGTATAGCTATTGCGATTAACCCATTTGTAATGGCGGTATTTGTTATATGCTGTAGTTCCACGCTAAATTCAGTGCATATGATATAAGTACACAGTGGCCAATATATTTTACGAATCGAGTTCTATTGTTTCACGTAGCCTACGACAGAGTGTATATTTCTTAGTCTCAATGTGCAGATTCAGAGACTGACCAATCAGTGTAGACGGCATGTCAGTGCTTTGCGTCAAAGATCTGTCATGCTTTGATTGTGCTTCGCAGTCCATAGCTCGCGGGCATATTCCAAGTGCTTTCTAATCGAAAGTGACTCTTGGTCAACAGACCCACGGTCACAGACGCCAATTAGTATCAGTACGATAGGGCGGGTGTGCGCGTGCACGTGAGTGAATTGGCAGGCAACGAAAATACTCTCTTAAAATCTGGGGAATTGGCATTCTGGTGTTAAAAAAAAAAATGGTTTGCGTTTTAAAATGGACTGATCAGGTGCATGTTCTTAAATAACTTGTTTATAATTTAATTTGAGCAATGTATGGGTTGCAAAGTAACTTTAACTGTTTAATATTGAGCAAAACGAGCACGCATGCGACCTGTGTATCACACATTTTATCCTCACCGAATTGCAGACATTTTTCTGCCAGACTAACGTGAGAGTTAAGTGGGACTAAAGTGGCAAAACGGTCAATGGAACAATGAGTAGGCCTATCCATAATAGGCTGCATGCTATCATATCACTGAAAACGTTTTAGAAAAGCTCACCAAATGTAGCCGAAAGCAATTCTCTCCCGCGGGGTTGGGTTTAGGCCTACACATGCAGATGTATTCACAACTGTTGTCAATGGAGGTTATTTAGGCCAAAAATGTAGGCCTCTTGGCAGACTTACTTAACCGAAAGCGTCAATGAAATCCTGCCATCGAATTCGTTCCGCACAGAATGAGGAAAATGTGTGACCACGAGTGTCAATATGAAATCTGTGAAACTGCGTACGCATTATTAAACCGATTGCGGTGTTGTGCGCAGGTATTGACAAAGCGCAGGATACACAGTGGCCAATATACTTATCAAATGAATTACCTTGTCATGTTGATAGGCTGTGACGCCGATGAAATCTGTCTCCGGAAATACGTAGGTTCTGAAAGTGCTGTATGGAAGCTTCAGTATGTCGTTGGCTCTTACGATGTGAAACCTGGGCTGGTATTTATGCATCGAATTCAAGATGGTCTAGAAACAAGCACAAATCACCATCATCGTCATTATTAGTAGTAGTAATAATTACAACATTGTTTTGTTATTCTTTTTCACCAGGGTATTCATTGCCAGGGCATTTAAGATAAATTTTAGTAGTTTTAAATGTCAGAATATCCTGACCCAATAGTTGGTACCAGCTTTTGCCGCCTTCCGACATTGTACCGTTCAGGTATGCACGTGCACTGCCCCTCCGCAGCCGCGTTCCTCGTGCCCAATAAAACAATATATGCTGTGGGAGACTTTGAGGGCATAAAATCAGTATTATTCTTATACCTTATTATTCTTATACCTTATTATAGAGAATGTTTTTTATTAAAGAAATCAGGCTACGTGTGCTTAGAGAACCCTGAATATTGTGCCTCGTTTTTTAAAATGAAAGTAGTGAGTGAATAATGAAAACGGCTAGCTGCAGGTGTCCACTGGTTGATCATTTCAACGTGCATATTTATAAACTATTATTTACTTATTGCACGTCATAGTAAAGTGTCTGTTTATGTTTTTTATGATTCCTTTTATTTTCATTGTAAATTAGAATTTTACCTGAGATGCACAGGACAACACTCTCGGTGTTGCTGAACACTTATCGTGGTTAATGGATTCACACAGACGTCAAAGGTCGTACTGCAAAATATGTGAGTGTCTCAGTCTTCGACCACTATTTAATGCCAAACTACGTCTCTGTCTCTCTTCGATGAATATTATGACTGATCGAAAGCTTTTAAATAAGAAAGTATACGGTAGCCAACTCGTGATGTCTTTCAGTAAAAATACCCCCCAAAAAACTCTTAAGCTTATTTCAAAATGTATCAAGTTACATGCCTATATATATGTTTGGAAGAATATTATAAATATTACCCTATTAAAAATACCAAGCTGGCCAATTTGTATATCATGCATGCGAACAAATATTTAAATACTTGGGAGGAGAACACATTTGCAAATATTTGGTCCTGTAAATCATGATGTGTAATTATGTAATCTGGTCTAATATTTATAACATTTGCACACCATCAATCACGCTATTATATTTGGTTAATTCGACAGTGCTGTTCTCCTACTATATATTAGACACACATAAAAATGTTTTTCTTTAAATGGTAAGAATGTGAAACCTATGCATGTTTCAGGCAAGCATGAATTACACTACATGTGTTTATTTCCTTCCATAGACTAATTGAATAAAGAATCAAGTATTATAAACGAATATTTAGATGGCACGGGTCCATAAATGCACACCGTTTGGGGAGCTGCGCGGTAGTCTAGCCTAGCAATTATGCAAGTAAAAATCTATCTAAAAACAAATGAATTACATCGCAAATATAATACACAAAACAAAATGAACTTACAAATCCATGCTTGTCCGATATATTGTTGGTCAATTTGAGTTTATGAAAAGCAACAGGCTTCGCCATCCACTGCTCTCCCGTGGCAGGACTATCCGGGTGAATGTACATCCGTTTAGGCATCTCTGGGTCGGCCTTCCCCGCTACCATCCATCGGGAGTTATGGAACTTATAGCGGCAGTCGTCAGCAGCGACGATATCCATCAGCAAAATGTACTTTGCTTTCTTATCAAGACCATTTATGCGAGCTTTAAACGGAGGAAACATTCTCCTGAAAAAGACAGAAATATTATTGAAACTACAAAAACATACCTTAAGTGCTCGACACATTTAATGTTAAGAATAACGGAGAATACTATACTACCCCACTATTTACACTTTTTTATGAAATTCAATAATAATGGTAACAGTTTCAATATACGTGAGTTCAGTGTGTTTGCGGCTGTCTTTTTTTTTTGCGCTTGAACAAAAAGCTCTTGTCTACGATTAAACGTAAATAATTTGCCTGTATTGGTTTTATCCATTTCAAGTGTGCTCCTAAAAAGTGATGTACTTGTTTTTACTGAAGTTGATAAATAAAAATATATTTCTTTGCATACGTATTAACTATAAAAATAACACACTTGATGTAGCCTATATGCAAAGTGGGTCGTTGGCCTATCTAAATGCATTATTTCTTCAAACCTCGATCCGAAATCCGCGAACCATCTTTGAAGATAATTTACGACATGGCCCTATCATTTAAATCACTGGCTTCTTTCTAAAGTGACAGCCTGTTTACAGAAACCAGAAGCTTGCCTGTCACGACAGAATGCGCGGTTTGATCCATATTCTGGTCTTGTTTTGTGGACTAAATTCCTTGAATTCCCACTCCCACTCATACGGGTAATCCGTCTCTACAAAACCAAGCAGTTATTAAAATACTAATTACATCTTCTTCACATAAGATGAGTTACACCAGGATAATAACATCTTTTAAAAAATCATTCTAAATTGTGGATAATTCTCGAGACAACAATATCGATTTTGTTCCCCTCTGTCTCAACCGAAAGATAATTGTGTTGTCAGTCCCTGATTATTCTGAACCAGTCTGCACTGAGCACATCGAGAATTTCAGACAATGTGTAGACAAAAAATACAAGCTCCCCGTTTTCTATAGCCTAAGTGCGCCACAAAATATTTAATCGGCCTTATGGATTGTAGAAATAGCTGACTTGTACAATTTGCCTGTGCCCGCTTCATGTTATAGTCGGATTCATGTCGTTACATTTTTAATAAATGAAAATGTAACGACATGGAGCTTTGGGGAAAAAAACATGGAGCTTTGCAAATAAAATAAAAAATAAAATAAAGTAAAATCCGTGACAATTATATCACTAAATATGCTACTAATATTATAAAGGTATAAAAGGAGAATTGAAGAAAATTAAAGTAGGCTAACCGAGATATATAATTTTCCTTACCTTCCAGATTTAGTGATAACCATCTCGGTCCCAATTTTGTGAAATTGGTCCCACAGATCTTTGGCTTCCAGTGTGACTTTTGGGTCATCTTCGACGTCCTCCTCTGGCTCCAGGCTCTTCAGAGTGCGAAAATGAGCCGCCTGATGGTGACGAGTCAAAGCCGGAATGAGCCCTGCTTCTGCGGCTCCGGCAAGCGCATGGTCCGGCATGGTCTTTGCGAGCGCTCCGGGAGGCAGCGTCAGCGCCGGGAAGAACGAGGGCTGAGCGGCCGCCAGGAACGCTGACATGGGGAAGTCCGTCGGCCGGTGAGCGTGGAAGGGGTGATAAGCCATAGCAGTCCCCGTGAAAACTGGATCTCTCATCGGTGCATCCAAATCTCGAGGTGAAATGATCGTGTGTTGTCAGGGTTTCCACCAGCGAAGACGATATGTCTCCAGTTTAATTAACCATTGCCTTGAAATTATAAATAAATACCGAAGTAATGTCAACGTGTGGTGTCAAGTATGACAATAAAAGTGGTCTTGTTACTTTATTGTAAAAAGTAGAAAAATTGAAACAAATGAGCGAAAAGAGCTGCTTCTCAAATAGGCTACTCCCGATTCTGATGTTTCCACGAAGTCCAGTAACTGTAACAGTCAAAAAGACTTAATTGCCGATACAAAAGCTGGGATATTGTTTGCTTTTGTTTTGCCCAAAGGCAGTTTTCGGGTTAAAAAAGAAAAATATTTCTTACAATGTTGCAATCGCCGTATTCGACGCGGAGCAGAAACCGGGTGCGTTCTGCCCAGTTCGCCGTGGTGTTGTGACTCTCTTCACAAATCTTTCCTGTTCAGATCCCGACACTAATGAACCAAGCCCCTTTGATTGCGGATTTTACGCTTTCTGGACCAATTGTGGGCCGCTATAGGCGTGGTTTTGACAGCTCCGGCCAAGACCTAGGGAAGGGGAGGGGGGAGGGGGGACAAGAAGGTGTCGGAAGCATTAGCAGTGAGAAAACATGTCAGCAGAATAAAATATTAACCAATGACAGAAAAGATCGAGAAATCCCGCCCCCGTCTACAAGCTAAACAGCGGGTCAGCACTCACTCCGTTACCGGTGGAGAGAGCACCTCGGCCGCCTTGGGTTTATTCTTTTCGTCGGTTTTCTTGTATCTTGTCCGGGGTAACTATAATGCACACCCTGAAAAATAACCATAATAAAATTAAGCTTAATATTAACTTTACATCGCATTTGGAATTTTGCACATTTGTGTGTGTGTGTGTGTGTGTGTGTGTGTGTGTGCCTGTTTCGTAACTGCAATTTTTGAAAATAATTAAGTCTGTTGAGGAAACATTTACTGAACATTTACATTTACATTCAAATAGACGTGTCATTTTATGTCGACCTCATAATCAACTATTCGGTGTTCCTTTTTGTTGTTTTAAAAGGCCATTAGCCTATACAGACACATTTTGCATTGAAATATTCAGTTAAATGACTGAATATCCAGATTGGAACATTAGTCTATAGTTTATTTTATTTTGTATCGGTATTTACCGGTGGCTGCTTATATGCAAGCCGTAGCCTATGATATGGCCTATATTACACACTCCGGCGCGCGGGAGGCTCACAGTGTTCAGTCACAGTTCTAATATTGAACTGGTTTTACATTTAAGAGCTAAAACTGACCATTTCAGTGACGCATCTCACTCTTGCGACTGGTTTCACTGCAAAGGACAGCTGTGTGTGCACCGGACACGGCCACTGTAAGTGCAGCCCCGGGTCATTTGAAAAGCGCAGCGTCAGATGCGACTCTAGAGTGCGGAGGAAAGAAAACAGATGAGAGAAAGTCAGGTCAGAAATGGACAAGAGGAAATGCGGTGAGTGCGCAGCGACTCTTTATTTCACTTTCGGAAGAGTGGGTCAGAGGAACCCAGCGAAAGGTTTCCGAGGAAACGACTCATCCATAAAAACACAGTGTAAGATTAGCTGAATATGAAATAATTCCAATTAAATCTATAGGTAATGTACCGCAGGATGTACAGAGGTGCAGCGAGGACACGTTTTGCTTCTTTCCGCTCGATGAATGAAAGCATGCACGCGCCTTATATTGTCCTGTCCACAATTACGCTGACAGATTGTTGGCTATTTTGCGTCAAACTACACACTGCTTCCACTCCACACTCAGTCTGCATCCTACACTGAAGACGAGTCTGAACCGATGTGTGCTACTTTAACAAGCCTAATCGTAGACCCTGATTAACTTCAGATTCAGCTGGTGAAAGAGCCGCTTGGCGCCAGTCGGCTGACGTTTCCACAATAAGAGCTTTCTCTTGTCACGTCATATTTACCCTAAAATACTCAACCAGTTTCTCTGATCCAATCGCTATTCACGCCAAAGCTAAATCTTACTGTGGACTCTGCAGGTTGCAAGCTCACTTACAGCGACATTGCACTAGTCTAAATGCAGGGATTGATAAACATTAAATCGCGCGCTTACAGCTTCACGCAGGAAAACAGTCTCTGGTCTTCCGTATAGCTCCAGCGCCCCGTTCCAAAATTAGAGTCTTGTCATTTTTACATTAAAGTATATCTGTTGGATTACTAGTTTTTGCTTCAAACGGCTCACAAATCTTCGATTAACCATTCCCATGCTGTCGTGTTTTGGTTGTTTAATTGGCAGGATTGCCACCGTAGGCTCTCCGGGTCGAATGTCCTTAGTGCTTCTCTCCTCGCGCTTATGCTCCTCAATTCACTTTAATAGACTTGTAGACTTTCCCAAAATCAAAAGCATTCTGACTTCCAAAAACAACAAGAAGACAAGAGAAACGCGTAAAAGATGACGCGATGGACAAAGTTAACAGCTCACTGATTTGTGCGTTTGATTGAATCGTCTTTTTGGTGATAACAGTTGCATAGTCGTTTCTGTAGATTAATGTAGCCTAATCCCCGATGCAGTGTCACGTTGATTGATGGATTCAGACGTAAATAAAGTTGGGTTTAAACTACTGAAAGTACAAATGATTGGCAGTGCATTGTGTACTCTCCTGTGCTTTAAGTGGGTAGGGTATAGACTCAAAGCACTGGAGACTAGGAGAGATAAGAAGGCGAACGCTTTAAAGAGCGGAAGCAGGGAGACTGCTCGCTCCCCTCACCTGCTTGCACAGTTTAATTAACCGGACAGAATGAGGGGCGATTGAGAGATTATGTCTAGTTTGTAAAGTGAAGTTGGAAAAGTTGGAGTGGC
This sequence comes from Ilyophis sp. 1 JC-2022, assembly GCA_022702515.1. Lineage (NCBI taxonomy): Eukaryota > Metazoa > Chordata > Actinopteri > Anguilliformes > Synaphobranchidae > Ilyophis > Ilyophis sp. 1 JC-2022. The sequence goes on from CM040402.1 coordinate 128,609,719, forward strand.
GTTCTTGGGGCTCTTTTAGCTGTGGCACCGTGCGCGAGCTGCTTTGGTCTGTAGCGGAAACGGAACTTTAACAGGTTTCGACTTTAGAAACTAATTTAACAGCAGCAGGATGTTCCAGAAGTTTTTATTCTTATGCGCATTGGAAAGGCGCAATACATCACCTTTGTAATATTTACTTTGTGACATTGTATGTACACATTTTGGTAACTGGCCTGTACCTAAATAACCTATCACTGTTTCAGTTAAGAGGGCATTTTTACTCCATAACTGAACATTTAGCAGCAGTAACATGAATATTTTTCATGTTCTCTGATATTTGATTGTAATTCTAATACGTGGATGATATTTCATTTATTTCTACAATATAATTATTGTAAATTGTCTATTTTAGTGATAGAACTACTGTTATGAGTTTAGTGGTGCTGAGTATTGATTCAGATTTTCGTTTATATTTGCTATATTGTAACTTGGCTTAAAGGGTTTCCGAGTAAACTCATAATTTAAGGAAAAGAGGGAGGTTGTGACGAGACCGTGTCAGTTGGAGAGAAAGGAGCGCAGCATGAACTGCCATCAGTTGTTATTTTTCTGCACAAATTATTATTCTGCTTTCATATGTTGTATTAATATTATATATAATATTTTATTATTGGCACAATCTAAGACATATACATGCATAAGCGTAATAATGTAGAAATAAATATAGGCCTAACTTAAACACATTTCTGGTTAATGTTAAAAGCGTGAAAAGAGTATTTATTTTTTATTTTTAAGGTTATAGCTCATCACCTGTACTCCGCTTTAAGGTTTATTTTTATATAAGGTTTACATTTTATGGTATTTAGGTCTAATTGTAGTTATGGATTCTGCAAATGTTTGAAAGTTACGTGTATATCTCATTTATCACGAAAAATATCAGAGATGACTTTTACTGACATTTTAATCTTTGTAGGTTGTATATTGTGAAAATAAAGTGTAGCCTATTTGTAACATGCGTAGCTACTAAGTACTAAAATAAACTCTTGATCGCAACTCTTAAGTCAGTATATATTATTTATATTTATGACTATATAATATTAGCCGTTGGCTGTGGGTGTTTCAAAATATGTATTCTAATTAGTCAATGTGAGCGCTTCATGTTTTCTACGTTGTGTGTGAGTGTGTGACGATAATTAATACCAGTTGATCTGACTGTAAGGCTGGATAAGAAGTCGTTTTGCCAATAGTAAATAGGCATGCATACAAGTTTAAAATTCCGTTTAAATTAATGCATTTCCAGCTTGGTAGGGGTTAGATGCACGTAGTTATTGCGCTAATGTATGTTAAATTATAAGGTTTTAATGGGAAAACTAGCCTACTCCACACGGAGAATGTTAATGATTTTAATTATGCAATCAAAGCTCTAATTAGATCAACAAAAACTTTGCAATTACCTTCAATTTATTTGTTGTGTGGATCCTAGCTGCGCAAATTTTGTAAATGGGCAATAAATTAATCTAACCTTGCAGTTGTCACAAGGCTAGTTAAAAATGCACTTAGATTTTTTATGAAATGCTGTTGGTTTGGGAATAAAATGATTTACCAAAATCCGAGAAGTGCACGATCCGCTATAAGCATGGCAAAGAACTATTGCAAAGTAGGTATGGAAAATCCTGCTTACCTGCTTTATCACGTTTATATGTGTAGTGATGCATCATTTCTCCCTACAGGGGGCTGTCCAGTTCAAATTACATTGTGTTACATTTATCATTTATTGAGCGTAGTTTCAAAATGCGTAGTTTGTATGTAGTTTGTGTAGTTTGTGTTTGTGAGTGTATGTGTGTGTTTGTGATTGTGAGTTGGGATCAGTTTACTGAAGACAGTCGGTTTGTTGATTCAGTCTATTAATAAGGACACGCAATGTCAAATAAAGGGACGCTACATGAAATGTTTTTTTCTCTCTCTCCCCCAAACTTCACACGGTTAACTCTTTATTTTCATCGTCCCATCCCATCTCCCTGCAACGTCTCTCCTGCTATATTTAGCCAGTAGACAGAGGCCTTGGCGCCAGACCGTTTAAGACCTGTCAAAGTCCGTCATATTTCCCCCTGTCACATGTATACTCGGCGCCTCCATCAGCTATACCAACCCCCTTCTACCTCGGTTACTCCTAGGCCCCCTCTAGTCCAGTCGCCTTGTTTATATTTCTCTACACCCCCCCTCATTAAAGACTGGCTGTGATCGTCCCTCGCGGACTTGTGCAATTTGGTCTTCTTCGTGCCCATGTTGTGTGATTGACCCGAGCCAGTGGGCCTGCCGGCGGCCTGTCCTTTCCGCTTTGACAAATTGCTACTGATTGGTGAAAAATAGCAATTCTCACAAGCGGCACTGCAAGCCGAAACACTGGATACTCCAATGCAGCACAACGGCTATAGACCAACTGTTTAACATGATATAAATTATTACCTGACATTAATGTAACCACATGACGTGTTCATTAGTTACACAGTACAGCGATACAGTAGGCCCATTGAGCCAAGTGCCAAACATGGTGTAGTTTGACTTAGGCCTACTTTAAGTACGTCTTGGCTTAGTGTAGGCTAAGTCTTCAAAATGACAATGCATGGTAAGTTTGAAGACTTACAGTTGAAACAATAACGTTATAATTATCTTAAATTGCTACTATTTAGTCGCAGAAAGTCCCTGCAGTGGAATGGGTGCATAAAACACTCGGAGCGCGTGCGTTTTTTTGCGCTTTTGTTTGATGACGTGAGCGTGTTTTATTTGATTGCACCCATAATTAAAGACGCAGGTACCAAAACGGAATTCGTACACCTGTGGCTAATTAAAAACGAACGTGGGCCGAAGCAGTAAAATTCCGTTTATCGCTCATTGTCTCATGAAGTAATGAAAATTATATGTGTGGCTGAATAAAGTCAGTTAATAGATGGGGCGCTAAATTACACAGGGGAACATATTTGTACATAACATTTTCATGGTAAAAAGAAACATCATCCGTTCGCTATAACCATTGATAAAGCTTGCTTTTCTTTGACATTTAAATTACGAAACATGAACGTTGAATTCATGTCATTATTTAGCATGCATGGGCGTTAAAAAGACAGCGGCAGAGATTTTTACTCAAATAGTTCACTGCTGAGAACCGGTGCAAGAACATGCAATATAAAAGTCTTTAAAAAGTAGATGGATATCTTTAAAAGTAAATCTTTAATATCTTCAAAGTAGATGGATCAATATCTAGATTTCATGACAGACTATAATATTTTATATGAATACATATTTTATATGTGCTACTGCAGTTATTTTCATCCTGATTACAGATATTGTGCATATTGCAGATGAACAGATCCGCACTTTTCTTAAACCTTGCTGATGTGAGACAAAGGCTGCTTTTTATTTCCCTGTCTGTGTAGCGTACACCGGAACATCCGTTACGTTCTTTCTTGGTAAGGCTTTTGTTATTGCAAGACTATTAAAAAATTTAAAAAACTTTTGCACAAAACATTTTCGATTGTACTTTGTCGAAGTGTTCCAGGTAACTGGAATGTTGCAGTGTCAGCGTTAAATGTTTTAGAAGCGTGTTTCTTTTCTGCGTGTATTGTTATCGTCAAACTTAATTGCGCGGGTTGAAGGTATAAGCTGGCTCTTAACTCTTCGGAACTCCCACAACCATCCTGCCCGCTCACCGCTCCCCTCCCTCTATCTCCCCGGCTTTGATCAGTGAAGCCTGGCCTGTTTTCAGTCGCTTCACCGGTGCAGCAGGTGGGTTGATTTTTCAATTATAACCCCTTCCGTGACCCTTAACCCCTGCACCCTGGCTGGGGGAACTCACGATGAAGCGAGGCTCGCGCTGACCTCCCCTGATTCCACGTCAGTGCACATACTTCACGCACAATAAACTCGCATAACCACACATTATTTCGTAGACATAACATTTTTGCACAGTGATACGTAGATAAAGACACCTCAAAGGGTTTAAGATAGGCTACATTACGAGAAATGTCATTCAATGAAAAATAAGTCGGCTATAAGGATCATAGTCTATCTGAGTTGACCTTAGTGTGCTCATGTCTGTCGTGTTATGATTTGATAGATCTATGAAATAGGGGAGAGGGGGATAAATTGTTTAACGTCTGTAAAATATAAAGTGCAGTTTTTAATTACACAGATTTTGTGATGATAACCATTCACTGAGTTTTACAATAACACTGGTTTACAGGTTGGGCGAGATTGAATTTAAAACTAGAAAAGCACCTGCTGATTTCACCCCAATTAGTGCTAATGTTCGGTTTGGGTCTTTGTCTAATAGAACATTAAAATATATTACAAAACAATGTACTCTTTCTTGAGGATCACGCAGCATATAGGCTAGCGCAGGTTGGCATCACGGTTTTCGTCCATTACAAATAGGTTTCCTTTAATCCGGCATTGTAGGCGAAACAAACATTTCTTCGTATTATGCTTGGACCACCGACATCTGCACGTATAGAATATATACGCTATAATGTATCATGCTATGTGATATTGACAAACTGGTGTCGTCTTTTCCATCCGATACTTTAACAATGATTATAATTAAGACCAGTGTACATATGCACATGTTCTTTATTATATTTTTCATCACACTTTCCGGAGCAGGAGTTTGAATTACTGTGCCAGTAATTTAATACCTGTTCTGGTATGTGATTTGGCTACTTATTGATGTTTGTATTTAATGCGTTTTGATAATCATTTGTTTTGATAAGAATCAGACAAATAAAATAAAAAAACAAAAGACGGCATATTATGACCTAATTGAATGTAAGCAGGGCTTCAATACACGTCCATTAAGCGATGTAAAGGTGTGACAATTTCTTCAAGCAAACATTTATTTCTTCACAATATAAGGTTTTCGAAGAAGTTTAAAAAAGAAAAAAAAGAATTTATAAACAAAATATCAGTATGTAAACATCTATACATATTAAATTCCATTTTATAACATGATCAACGCAGATTAAGGGGCTATTTAATCAACAGTTTGTGGTCTGTTCCGGTAGCTATTTGGTTATGCATCAAAAATGTAGTTCTCCAAGTGTTTTTAGGGCTGACATGTGTGGTTTCTTCCTCCGAATTTTTTTTTTTTTTTCCAGGAGGCAAAAAAGAACCCCCTTTATATTGCATCAACTCAATTTTCCAAATCCGTTTAGAATTCAAAATTCAAAATCCAATTGAATCAATCCAATTCAAATCCAAATAGAATTCCAATTCCAAAACCATGCATCGACCGATGGCTCCAATCAGTGCAATATCACGTTCTCAGTTCTAACCACACGCTTCTCAAGGCCAGGCAAAGTACAGGATGTGTGCAGACATGGCATATCTGCACTCCATCCTAGCCCAACAGGCTCCGAGGAGCCCATCAGGCCCAAGGCAACATCAAGTGTGCTGCCAGAGAATAAAACCTCTGCAGTTGATCTTAGCCAAAAGGCCGAGAAGCGATTTTTAAAGTAAAATTTAAGTTGGTTGCTTGCTTGTTGAAAGAGCTCGGAAACCGAAGACCTCTAAAACGCGATTTGTGTTTACCACACATTCAGCCGTGCGCATCATTCACGATGACAGCCATTGGCCTCGCGGTCCTGTAAGCCTTCGATCAGATCAGACTTCCTGTAAGATTCTCATAGACTTGCAGAGTAAAATATGTAATCTGTCAAGGCATCCAATTTAAATAGGCACAATTGCAATTGAATGGAAACTACATAAAGTCAACTGGGCGAATTTTATTGAATATTTCTGTTGACCCGAGATTCCCGTAACTCATAATGGAATTATTGAGTGTTACCATTTCCTAGGAACAAAAACAATATATTTTAACAAATCTGACAGAAATATATATATTTTTTTTTAATGGTTCGGCTTCTCGGTAGCCTTGCTATATAAATAGCACACAGACTTACTTGAGAATACGTCACATGGGTCCCAGTATGCTTTGCGCAGAGGCTAACTAGCTTTTGGTTTTCTGCTTTTAGAAATTGAGACCGTTTTTTGTGCAGGTTCCCTTCTTAGAAACCAGGATTTCAATTTTTTAACAATTGAGTTTTTATGTTTCATGAAGTATTTTATTTTAGACCGTATGAATATTTTTTTATGACCGAGGATTTCTATTTAGCAATTATGATTTCGTAAAAAATGACTTCCTTTAATAAATAAACAAGGATTGCTATTTAGGAGCAATAATTTTTTTTTTTTTAATTTAAAACGAGAGTTTATATTTAGAGTTTATATTTATTTTTATAAAAATATACAATATTTGGTTAAATGCAATTTAGTGGTTCTTATGTTCAGATGGGTGAGAAAATGTCAACATATTTGAATAATTTATTTCACGACGGTTGTTGAATATGCCTCGAGATTAGTTCTAATCCGTCTCAAGGGAACATCCATAAATTTAGTATTTTTGACGATTCTTACATATTTTATTGTTTTTCAGTAGATGTTTTCAGGGATGTCTTCAAACACATTTTCATTAATTTATTTTACCATGGTTGTTGAAGACATGTATTTTGCTGTTTTTGTGGTGAAATTGATTTTTAATCATAAATTTCTTCAAACACATTTTGATTAGTTTTTTCTCTCTGAATGTTGAATGGAGACTATTCCTCATCTGAGAATAGATCACTTGAAGGGTTGTTTCTCCTGACTAATTTTTTCATAAGAATTCAATAGGAAAATTCATCCGCAGAAACAACCCTTAAAGTGATCTATTCATATCTATCTGGCAGCAGAGTGATGGTTTCAGGCTCGTTTGATACCTCAGACTCTTGATGACGTACAGCCATTTAGCCAACCATGTGTTCCATACTATTCCTGTGTAATTTAAAGTTTAATCTAGTCACACCTCACAATTCCCATAGAGATCCATTCAAATGCAGAGAGGTTATAGTATTGCTTGTAAGAGTACCTGAAAATAAGATATCAATATAAAAATACAAGATATCTTTTGATGTTGTTTCCTATTTACCTGTTTACCTGTGGAATGTTGTAACCAGGTTTTCCACAACCTTCCTAGTCTTTTTCTTTTGCCCCTTTCACAACTTTTTTGGTGTTGCAGGTATCAAATTCGGAATTAGCGTATATTTACAGAAATCAATAAAGTTAAATATTTTTTCTTTGTACAGTTTTCAATTAAATGCATGTAAAAGAGAATTTACAAATCAATGTTTTCTGCTTTTATGTGCATTTTACATACTGTCCAAACTTTTTTGGGATTGTGGTTTGTATATGGAATATGGTATAATTACAAGTTATTTAATAAAACATTAAGTTACCTATATTTGGACAGGCATTTTTTCGTTATTATTTCTTGACACTCTGGTTCAGTCAACAGATTTTATATATAGTCAGAGGTACATTTTTTCCTAATTTTTCCCAAGGTAAATGGATTACAGAAGCAGTCAAGAATGAGAATTGGCAACTTCATTGTCGATTGCATTTATTTAGCAATATTGTCGGCCTACTTTTCGCTTCCATGGGTTTATCTCAAGAAAGTACATGTAAGGTACAGTATATAATAACCTTATAGAGACCTTATGTTACTCAATCCCACACTCTTAAAACACCTATTTATTTATTTATGTATTTATTATTATTTGTACGAATAAATAATAAATGCAAGTACACAAAGTAATTTACAGAAATGTGCTAGAGAGGTTGGGCTTATACTAGAACCTCACCTTACGGAACAAAATCACATTAATTGAAGAACAAAAAAATATATACATTAATTGTGAAATTAGAAAAGAGAACAAGAAGAGGTAAAAATATTGCTGTTACATTGTAAGATTTAATAAAGAATTCTTATATACTACCTGTGTTTAAACCAGTTTGAACACTATTATGGAGGGAGAAATTAAATTTTGATTTTTATTTTGAGTAGTTTATCAATATCAATACGCCGAGATGGGTGGTGATATTGTGAAATGATCCGCGTTTGTCATGACGAACCACCTCTCTCTCCTCTCTCGCTAACCACCTCTCTCTCCTCTCTCTCTAACCACCTCTCTCTCCTCTTTCTCTAACCTCCTCTCTCTCTAACCACCTCTCTCTCCTCTCTCGCTAACCACCTCTCTCCTCTCTCTCTAACCACCTCTTTCTCCAACCACCTCTCTCTCCTCTCTCGCTAACCACCTCTCTCTCCTCTCTCTCTAACCACCTCTCTCTCCTCTTTCTCTAACCACCTCTCTCTCCTCTCTCTCTAACCACCTCTCTCTCCTCTCTCTCCTCTCTCTCTAACCACCTCTCTCTCCTCTCTCTCTAACCACCTCTCTCCTCTCTCGCTAACCACCTCTCTCCTCTCTCTCTAACCACCTCTTTCTCCAACCACCTCTCACTCCTCTCTCTCTAACCACCTCTCTCTCTCCTCTCTCTCTAACCACCCCTCTCTCTCCTCTCTCTCTAACCACCTCTTTCTCCAACCACCTCTCACTCCTCTCTCTCTAACCACCTCTCTCTCTAACCACCCCTCTCTCTCCTCTCTCTCTAACCACCTCTCTCTCCTCTCTCTCTAACCACCTCTCTCTCCTCTCTCTCTAACCACCCCTCTCTCTCCTCTCTCTCTAACCACCTCTCTCTCCTCTCTCTCTAACCACCTCTCTCTCCTCTCTCTAACCACCTCTCACTCCTCTCTCTCTAACCACCTCTCTCTCCTCTCTCGCTAACCACCTCTCTCTCCTCTCTCTCTAACCACCTCTTTCTCTAACCACCTCTCACTCCTCTCTCTCTAACCACCTCTCTCTCTAACCACCCCTCTCTCTCCTCTCTCTAACCACCTCTCTCTCCTCTCTCTCTAACCACCTCTCTCTCCTCTCTCTCTAACCACCTCTCTCTCCTCTCTCTCTAACCACCTCTCTCCTCTCTCTCTAACCACCTCTCTCTCCTCTCTCTCTAACCACCCCTCTCTCTCCTCTCTCTCTCCTCTCTCTCTAACCACCTCTCTCTCCTCTCTCTCTAACCACCTCTCTCTCCTCTCTCTCTAACCACCTCTCTCTCCTCTCTCTCTAACCACCCCTCTCTCTCCTCTCTCTCTAACCACCTCTCTCTCCCTCTTCCTCTCCCCAGGTGTGTGGAAGGCTCTGGTCGCTCGTATCATCATGATCGGTACCTTGATGACCCTGTAGTGGTTCATCTACGACTCAGTGTAAGTATACTTCCACCTGCCACGCCCCCCTACCCCCAAGATGCCCGAGTCGCTGAAGAAGAAGCTGGGCCTCACGGAGTGAGCGACGCCCTGGGGGGAGGGGCCACTTCCAGAGACACGCCTACATCCTGCGTATGCATCTACCTACCGTGGTCCACTGCTGTGCAGCTGCTGTTCATTTGTGCTGGAGAGAGTCGGGCAGATGGGATACTCCCTCCTAGTGGTGGGAAGAAGGAATGACATCCTGGACACTGTTTTGATTTTATCGACTCCTGTCCTTTAGTTTTATGTGAAGATCTTTTTTTTAAAACCCTGGAAACAAAACTGCTGCTGTGTGGTTTTGTGAGGAGTGCTGATCTGCATGCTGATGATAACGGCTGCAAATTGCATTGCAAACGCAACCCATGTCTCTCATGCAAATTGCATTTTGCATGCAAATGTATAGGTTGGAAATTGGGTAAATGGAAAATATCCATAGAGCTTGAATGCGTAAGATGTTATCCAGGTGCATTTGGTCTGTTTGTGTAGCAGTATTTTAAAAGGATGAGTTTCACTATGATTGTTTTCAAGTTATTTAATGTAGAAACTGCAATCCTGAAATGCCCCTGGCTAACTTACTGACTGTATATGAAAGAGCTTCAGTTCAGCCCTTACACCCTGATTTTTGCATATTATTTTGTTGCAGAGGTGTTTAATGTCCACCAGGGAGCCAAATCTAGTCACTAGTGCCCTGTAATGAGTCAGACATTACCCACTGGCTTTTAGATATTTTGTCCATCTTATTTGCAGATTTCAAATCAAATAACAGCCTTGGATGATCTCATTTGGAGTTGATGGGTGGAACCATTGGGACACTACAGGGACACCACCTCTGCTGGTATAAAACGGTATTACAGCACAAGTGCAATTAATCACCATTGAAGCATAGAAAAGCACTTTAATTTATAGCCAGAAGCAGTGAAAGAAGTATTAACACAATATGGACTGGTAGGTCACCTCTATCTTAAACAAAACGATTATAGTAAATACTTCTCCAGGGTATGAAATTGCTAACATTTTTTACATTACATTAGAGGCACTTAGCAGACGCTCTTATCCAGAGCAACTTACACAACTTTTAGCATTTTTTAATTTTTATTTTTTACATATTATCCATTTATACATCTGGATATATACTGAAGCAAGTCAGGTTAAGTACCTTGCTAAAGGGTACAACGGCAGTGTCCTACCTGGGAATTGAACCTGCAACCTGTTTCTTAACCATTATACTACACTGCCGCCCAATTATTATTGCCATTTACCAGACGTTCTTGTACAGAGTTCTTGTACTGAATACGGAAACACTTCAGGTTAAGTGTTAGGGTTAGGGTTAGGGTTAATGATTGAGATTATAGTTTCCACTTTTTCAGAGGATCAAAATACAAACTGCCATTATTGCAAACCAGTTGTGTTGAAATCTTCTTGTCACCATTAAGAAATGTAGCAGGACTCCTATCGAAGGAGCACGGGCAATAACATGTCTATTTAATACCAGGACAGAACTACAGACACATTCCAATGGTTTTGTGTATGATGTAAATTTACACATAACATGTAAATTGTCAGCACATTGAGTTCAATTTGCAACCTAATTTGACTCTGAAAAGCTATAATTATCATTCAATATACATATCTTGGTTTGTGTTTTTTAAAAATGTATTTAACATCTGACTTGCTCTGCTGTAAAGCTACTTGTTGTCCAACCAATGGAGGTAAGTTATTCACCTGAAGTGCCCTGCACTGATTCCATCAATGCAGTCCTTCAGACAGATGGGCCCCTGTTAAAACAAGCATTTAAAAATGTTTTGTTAATGGGGAGCTTCTGTGTGATTTCTTTTCAGGGTTGCCAGATGCCTAAGTTTGTGTAGCTTTGGAAGGTGCAACTGGCCTACACGGATAGAAAGACCAGGGATGTCAAATAAATAAAAAACCCATTTCAGGGGAAAAACACCCTAAAATTCCCCCCCAAAAAAGTTTGTTTTTAGGAATTTGGCAACCCTGAAAATGTATCCTTGAAAATCCCCATTAAATGAACATGGAGGAGACAACTTGCTGTACGTAGCGTGGGTTTCTCTCTAGTACCACAAAGTCCAGTCCAAAAAGGTTTACGCTTGCTTTTTAGTGAGCTTATGACAGAAACGCACACACACCACTAGTGTATGATGCAAATTTACACATAAAATAAGTTGTCTGTACCGTGAACCAAATTTGCAACCTTATGTGACTCCAATATTGTGTTATCGTTTGCAGGGGCTGTTGTATGACACTTTATAAATTATTGTACTAATTCTGGCTTTAACTCAGGCCATCGTTATTCAACAGGTGTTGGAAAGCTAGGAAATGGATTGGATGAATCGTCGCTGGGAACTACAGTGACTAGATTTGGCTTCATCTGGTGGACATAAATAATGAATAATAATAATGCCTGGCATTTAATTTATATAGCGCCTTTCTCACACTCAAAGCACATTACAATGATGATCAACCACCAATGTGTAGTACCCACCTGGATGATGCAACGGCAGCCATTTTGCGGCAGTATGCTCAGCACACATCTGCTGAGGTGGAGAGGGAGAGAACCATTTTTAGCCAATTAAACCGGGGGACGATTAGGTAGCAGATTGAAAGAGCCAGGTTGTGAATTTAGCCAGGACACCCCTACTCTTTGCTATAAGTGCCATGGGATCTTTAATGAGTCAGGACCTCAGTTTAATGTCTCATCCAAAATGTAGCATCTCCTACAGCACAGTGTCCCCATCACTGCACTGGGGCATATTTGACCATGGGGAAGATTGCCCCCTTCTGGCCCACTAACACCACTTTCAGCAGCAACTTAGTTTTCCCAGGAGGTCTCCCATCCAAGTACTAACAAGGCGTTGCTGTAAAAGAGCATGTGTGCTCAGTCAACCTACCCTGTATAAATAAAGGTAAATATATAAAGGAGCAGATTGCATGGTGGTTTGGCAGCTGATAAAACGCCTTTGTTTATAATACACAAACTGCACTGTGGGTAATCTGAATTATTTAATGAGAATGTGTATGTATGTTAGCTAACCATAATGCATTGTGTGTTATGGTGTGTACTTAGCTTTGAATTCCAGAGATCCAAAGAAGGTGCTCTCTCTCTAGAGCATTGAAAAACAAGACGAGAAAGAATGGAGTCATCATGGAGTCAACATTGAAAACTCTAAAATGTGTCTACATTTCACCTTAAAATGTTTAGAAAAAGTGTTATATTTATGTTTCTATGAACGTAATAGAATAGAATAATAGAATTAGAATAACTTATTTTCCCGCTAGGGAACTTCAGTTGTAGCCCCAGCAACACAAAAAAGACAGACAGTGGGACCCACAACACACAAACAAACATATCAAACAAAGACATCCAACAGAATCACTACATCAATCAAGAGAATTAAAGTAAATGAAAGTACAATACAGCCATGATTAAAAATAGCCCCCACTGTCCCGAGATATCCAGTGTCACCAAGTAGTCCAACACACAAACTCGGCCTCCACGACTCTCCTCCATACACGCAGCGCCACGGTCTCTGTACACCGCCGAAACGGAGCACTGAACTGCGTCAATCCTCCCAGTCGTCTCCTCACTCCTCCCCCGCATTATGTTCTCCTTCCCTGGTTGCCTTTTGAAGATTGCCTGCACTCCCGGATCAGTCCCGAAATCCTCAACTCCGGTGAAGAACGATGGTAACTTTGTTGCTACAGTCTGCAGATCCAACGGACCTTCCCTAGCATATGTTGCAACTGCGTCTCCATGGTGACTACCATAAACAAAACTATATCGACTAGACACTTCGTCAATATTATCAAAACGAGCAGCAGGAGTGCCCTGAAAAATCTCCAGCCCGCTTCCCCGTCCCACTACAGACACACGGCGCATGGAAAAAAACAAAGACAAAAGCCCAACACAACAAAACACATTCAAATTAACAAACATGAACACGAGAAACAGCTGGACTACATGTCGCCATTACAGCGCCACGTGACATTATAATGAACACAAAAAAGACAAGGAGGCACAATACAAACCAACAGCATAACATATGTAAGCTACTTTGTGAAAACTTTTGTTTCATTTAATGGGGGATTTTGAAGCATACATTTTCAAGGTTGCCAGATTACCAAAAAAATCTTTAAAAATTCCCCCAGACGGGGGATTTTCGGGTGTTTTTTGCCCCCTAAAATGAGGGATTTTACAATCTGGAGTCCCTGGGTTTTATTTTCGGATAGGCCAGGTTTGCCTTCCAAAACTACCCAGATTTACGCATCTGGCAACCCTGAAAAGAAATTACATAGATTCTGACAGTATGTATTTTACGGATGTAGCAAGAAGGCCAATTTCACTGTGTACCTGGTTGACTCCTTTTTAGGAGACAATGTGTAACCAAAAATAGACAGGTGTATTTTTGAGTAATTCTTAATTTTATAAATAAGTATATTCACTACTTTGCTTATTTAAACCAAATTACTTTCTCCAGAAATAGAATCTTTAAAAATTGCCCATTTTAGAATAAAATAAATAAATAATTTTAAGTAAATGTGCAAAACAGGGAATATCCTTAAGAATTCCTCAAAAATATGTCTATTTAATTTTTATTATGCATTTAATGAGTTCCCTAAAAAGGAGCAAACCAGGTGTACAGTGGAATTTGCCTTGTTGCTACATACATAAAATACCATACTGTTACATTCATGGTTTGCGATAATACGTCAAATGCATTGTGGGTAATCAAAATGGATTCATTGGAACATATACATTAGGTCCCCAGAAATAACATGTTTTTTTAAACACACATACGTACAAAGCATTTACATGGCATGTTGATATACAGGTGCAGCTCAAAAAATTAGAATATCGTGAAAAAGTTCAATATTTTTTGTCACTCATTTCAGAAAGTGAAACTCATATATTATATAGATTCATTACACATAGAGTGAAATATTTCAAGCCTTTATTTCTTGTAATTTTGATGATTATGGCTTACAGCTAATGAAACCCAAAATTCAGTGTCTCAGAAAATTAGAATATTTTGCTTTAACATATTTTTAAAGTATCATATTTTATATTTGGTCGCATATCCTTTGCATGCTGTTACTTCCTGAAGTCTGTGACTAATCAACATCAAAAGACTCTCGATATCTTATTTTCAGGTACTGTTACAAGCGATACTATAACCTCTCTGCATTTGAACTGATCTCTATGGGAATTGGGGGGTGAGACTAAATTCAGCTGTAAATTACACTGGTACAGTATGGAACACATGGCTCGCTAAATGGCTGTAAGTCATCAAGGGTCTGAGCTATCGAACGAGCCCCAAACCATCACTCTGTTGCCAGATATGGAGTAGATGTGGATGGATCACTGCAAGACACTGAATTTTGGGTTTCATTAGCTGTAAGCCATAATCATCAAAATTACAAGAAATAAAGGCTTGAAATATTTCACTCTATGTGTAATGAATCTATATAATATATGTTTCACTTTCTGAAATGAGTGACAAAAAATATTGAACTTTTTCACGATATTCTAATTTTTTGAGCTGCACCTGTATATATATTTATATACACAAAACATTGTTAGTACATAAAAATATATATGAATATATATGTATAGGCATCACACTGACACAGCCCTCACCTGTGCTCACTCCCATCGCTCACATGGCCTTAGATACGACAGCACCATGAGCCACCGCAACACAGCCACCTGCGAACATGCCTGAAAACTTTTATTCTAAATTCTTTATTTTGATACAATACCTAGATTAGAGGACACTGCAAAACTGCTCAAATTCTGGGGTGGGGGGGAAACCTCAAGCATGTGAAGTATGAGAACATTTAGACGGAAGCATTAGGTTAGAATGTTGTATCAACTTCCATTTTTAAACAGCAACAAATGTTGCCATATTGCAGCCCTGTTCTCCACCATTATACTGATTACATCCAATGTTCAGTTGATTTTTTTATGTATATACAAACCCCAATTCCAAAAAAGTTGAGACATTATGTAAAATGCACATAAAAGCATTTATATTGGTGTGTGTATTGATCATATTGGTGTGTGTATTGGTCCTATTGGTGTGTATTGATCATATTGGTGTTTATTGATCATATTGGTGTGTGTATTAGTCTTAATTGGTCCTATTGGTGTGTGTATTGATCATATAGGTGTTTATTGATCATATTGGTGTGTGTATTGGTCTTAATTGGTCCTATTGGTGTGTGTATTGATCATATAGGTGTTTATTGATCATATTGGTGTTTATTGATCATATTGGTGTGTGTATTAGTCTTAATTGTTCCTATTGGTGTGTGTATTGATCATATTGGTGTGTATTGATCATATTGGTGTGTGTATTGATCATATTGGTGTTTATTGATCATATTGGTGTGTGTATTGGTCATATTGGTGTGTGTATTAGTCTTAATTGGTCCTATTGGTGTGTGTATTGATCATATTGGTGTTTATTGATCATATTGGTGTGTGTATTGGTCATATTGGTGTGTGTATTGGACATATTGGTGTGTGTATTAGTCTTAATTGGTCCTATTGGTGTGTGTACTGATCATATTGGTGTTTATTGATCATATTGGTGTGTGTATTGGTCATATTGGTGTCTATAGGTCCTATTGGTGAGTGTATTGATCATATTGGTGTGTGTATTGGTCCTAGTGGTGTGTGTATTGGTCCTAGTGGTGTGTGTATTGATTATATTGGTGTTTATTGATCATATTGGTGTGTGTATTGGTCATATTGGTGTGTGTATTGGTCTTAATTGGTCATATTGGTGTGTGTATTGATCATATTGGTGTTTATTGATCATATTGGTGTGTGTATTGGTCATATTGGTGTGTGTATTAGTCTTAATTGGTCCTATTGGTGTGTGTATTGATCATATTGGTGTTTATTGATCATATTGGTGTGTGTATTGGTCATATTGGTGTGTGTATTGGTCCTATTGGTGTGTGTGTGTGTGTGTGTATTGATCATATTGGTGTGTGTATTGGTCATATTGGTGTGTATTGATCATATTGGTGTCTATTGGTCATATTGGTGTGTGTATTGGTCTTAATTTGTCATATTGGTGTGTGTATTGGTCATATTGGTGTCTATTGGTCATATTGGTGTGTGTATTGGTCTTAATTGGTCATATTGGTGTGTATTGATCATATTGGTGTCTATTGATCATATTGGTGTGTGTATTGGTCTTAATTGGTCATATTGATGTGTGTGTATTGGTCATATTGGTGTGTGTATTGGTCCTATTGGTGTGTATTGGTCATATTGGTGTGTGTATTGGTCATATTGGTGTGTGTATTGGTCCTATTGGTGTGTATTGATCATATTGGTGTGTGTATTGGTCTTAATTGGTCCTATTGGTGTGTGTATTGATCATATTGGTGTTTATTGATCATATTGGTGTGTGTATTGATCATATTGGTGTTTATTGATCATATTGGTGTGTGTATTGGTCATATTGGTGTGTGTATTAGTCTTAATTGGTCCTATTGGTGTGTGTATTGATCATATTGGTGTTTATTGATCATATTGGTGTGTGTATTGGTCATATTGGTGTCTATAGGTCCTATTGGTGTGTGTATTGATCATATTGGTGTGTGTATTGGTCCTAGTGGTGTGTGTATTGATCATATTGGTGTTTATTGATCATATTGGTGTGTGTATTGATCATATTGGTGTGTGTATTAGTCTTAATTGGTCCTATTGGTGTGTGTATTGATCATATAGGTGTTTATTGATCATATTGGTGTGTGTATTGGTCATATTGGTGTGTGTATTGGACATATTGGTGTGTGTATTAGTCTTAATTGGTCCTATTGGTGTGTGTATTGATCATATTGGTGTTTATTGATCATATTGGTGTGTGTATTGGTCATATTGGTGTGTGTATTGGTCCTATTGGTGTGTGTGTGTGTGTGTATTGATCATATTGGTGTGTGTATTGGTCATATTGGTGTGTATTGATCATATTGGTGTCTATTGGTCATATTGGTGTGTGTATTGGTCCTATTGGTGTGTATTGATCATATTGGTGTGTATTGATCATATTGGTGTGTGTATTGGTCTTAATTGGTCATATTGGTGTGTGTATTGGTCATATTGGTGTCTATTGGTCATATTGGTGTGTGTATTGGTCTTAATTGGTCATATTGGTGTGTATTGATCATATTGGTGTCTATTGATCATATTGGTGTGTGTATTGGTCTTAATTGGTCATATTGATGTGTGTGTATTGGTCATATTGGTGTGTGTATTGGTCCTATTGGTGTGTATTGGTCATATTGGTGTGTGTATTGGTCATATTGGTGTGTGTATTGGTCCTATTGGTGTGTATTGATCATATTGGTGTGTGTATTGGTCTTAATTGGTCCTATTGGTGTGTGTATTGATCATATTGGTGTTTATTGATCATATTGGTGTGTGTATTGATCATATTGGTGTTTATTGATCATATTGGTGTGTGTATTGGTCATATTGGTGTGTGTATTAGTCTTAATTGGTCCTATTGGTGTGTGTATTGATCATATTGGTGTTTATTGATCATATTGGTGTGTGTATTGGTCATATTGGTGTCTATAGGTCCTATTGGTGTGTGTATTGATCATATTGGTGTGTGTATTGGTCCTAGTGGTGTGTGTATTGATCATATTGGTGTTTATTGATCATATTGGTGTGTGTATTGGTCATATTGGTGTGTGTATTGGTCTTAATTGGTCCTATTGGTGTGTGTATTGATCATATTGGTGTTTATTGATCATATTGGTGTGTGTATTGGTCATATTGGTGTGTGTATTAGTCTTAATTGGTCCTATTGGTGTGTGTATTGATCATATTGGTGTTTATTGATCATATTGGTGTGTGTATTGGTCATATTGGTGTGTGTATTAGTCTTAATTGGTCCTATTGGTGTGTGTGTGTGTGTGTGTGTATTGATCATATTGGTGTGTGTATTGGTCATATTGGTGTGTATTGATCATATTGGTGTCTATTGGTCATATTGGTGTGTGTATTGGTCCTATTGGTGTGTATTGATCATATTGGTGTGTATTGATCATATTGGTGTGTGTATTGGTCTTAATTGGTCATATTGGTGTGTGTATTGGTCATATTGGTGTCTATTGGTCATATTGGTGTGTGTATTGGTCTTAATTGGTCATATTGGTGTGTATTGATCATATTGGTGTCTATTGATCATATTGGTGTGTGTATTGGTCTTAATTGGTCATATTGATGTGTGTGTATTGGTCATATTGGTGTGTGTATTGGTCCTATTGGTGTGTATTGGTCATATTGGTGTGTGTATTGGTCCTATTGGTGTGTATTGATCATATTGGTGTGTGTATTGGTCTTAATTGGTCCTATTGGTGTGTGTATTGGTCTTAATTGGTCCTATTGGTGTGTGTATTGATCATATTGGTGTTTATTGATCATATTGGTGTGTGTATTGGTCCTAGTGGTGTGTGTATTGGTCCTAGTGGTGTGTGTATTGATCATATTGGTGTTTATTGATCATATTGGTGTGTGTATTGGTCCTAGTGGTGTGTGTATTGATCATATTGGTGTTTATTGATCATATTGGTGTGTGTATTGGTCCTAGTGGTGTGTGTATTGGTCCTGTCTCAAACAATGTAAGAGTGTGAGTGCTGTGTGTGTATATAAAATCACCAAAAACATATTTAACTTGTTTTCAAGTCATTTATACAGGAGTTGTAAGTGTTACAGCCTCTGGGGTTTGCACAGTACTTCAGTCATTAATACACACCTGCTTTGTTCAGAAGGATATGACCGGGCTCACATGGGGCAATGCACCTATGAATATGCATTCAATATCGTCTAATCAAATGCAGCACTAACATGACCACTGCAGTCCTGCGAGGTCAGCTGATGAGTTCTCTCTCCCGCTATTGGCTGCATGTGTGATCAAAGATAGAAGCTTCATGAATGATTGAATTGTTTCCATGGTAATCTTGTAATTACCTGGTTGGGGAAAACGGAGTGTCAGGTCTTGCAGTTAGCAATGACTTGAATTAATAATGCCTAACAAAAATAGAGGCTTTTCTTATTTTCAACCTAATCAATATGCATACTTGACCTATTTCCATTAGCCATAGTGAGAATTTAAACAAGTTATTTAGTATTTTCCAACACTGGCCACTTTGTAAGTACAAACATAAGCGATTAACTCATTTTAATGCACATAATACCGTAGTAGGCATTCTGACGTTCACAGAATTGGAAGCAGGTCTCCAGATTGTTTAGAGCTAATTACTAAGTACCTTGTTCTGCACAGCAAAACAAAAATAGCCTGAAACTACTGTGTGTGTGTGTGTGTGTGTGTGTGTGTGTGTGTGCGTGTGTGCGTGTGTGTGTGTGTGTGTGTGCGTGTGTGTGTTGTGTTGTGTGTGTGCGTGTGTGTGTGTGTGTGTGTGTGTGTGTGAGTGTGTTGTGTGTGTGCGTGTGTGAGTGTGTGTGTGTGTTATTTTACATTTGGATATTTGATTAAGGCTCACAGTTCTGCTTCTCGCTCCCAAATGATACTGATCTGTTTGTTACAGGAAGAAAGCAGCCGATTCTCCCTCAAAATCAAGAATATTTGAATTCAATATTTAATAATACCAAGAGCACGCTGACAATTTTACTACATGGTTTTTTGGCGGGAAAATCGCCGTGAAAAGGTTTTCATGGCTACAGCAGCACATTCGGTTTGGCTGTTCTGTTGTGTCACACATGGTCAGGTGACCGGCCTGATTAACACACAGGTCTAAAGGACAGTGGAGAGGAGGGTGGGGTTGAACCCATCTCACTCAGAGGGGTCACGTCCTACTATAAGGGCGGTGCTCCAGAGAGAGATACAGAGGACACGCCCAGAGGACACACCCACTGCACAGCCACACAGTGACCGGCGGCAGCGAGCTCATCCTTCACCACGAGGCGACGGCCAAAACCCACAATATAAACCGCAAAAATCTACAGAAAGCGCACACAAGCGCACATCATCTCTCATTCACATTCACACCATTCATCCAATGAATAATCTAACTGGAATTCCTGTTTTATATCCTATTTTACCCTATAATAAAAGTAAAAACCTGCTGGGATTATACAGGCTATGAGAACACACAGCAGGGCACTGTGTCTGGGTCGCTCTCACGGGATCCTGGTTAAACGAAAAGGGGGGGGGAGGATGGGTGAATGTTTAAGGGTTTTGGGGTCCCCCATCCTGCTCAGGGGAATCCGGAGGGGAAGAGGCTGAGGGGCTGGCTGTCGTTGGTGGGGAGGGGGGACCTGTACCCCTCGAAGGTGCGAGGAATGCTGCCGCTGGTGGAGCCCGAGCTGTTACTGAGCGTCTCAATACTGCCCTCCCTCTGCAGCTCTGCAACACAGGACAGTATTACACCGTTATTACACATCTACAACACATCTATTATACATCTATAAACACACTGCCATCTCTCTGCAGCTCTGCAACACATGAAAGTATTACACCGTTATTACACATCTACAACACATCTATTATACATCTATAAACACACTGCCATCCCTCTGCAACACAGGACAGTATTACACCGTTATTACACATCTACAACACATCTATTATACATCTATAAACACACTGCCATCCCTCTGCAGCTCTACAACACAGGAGAGTATTACACCGTTATGACACATCTATTACACATCTACAACACATCTATTATACATCTATAAACACACTGCCATCCCTCTGCAACACAGGAGAGTATTACACCGTTATTACACATCTACAACATCTATTATACATCTATAAACACACTGCCATCCCTCTGAAGCTCTGCAACAAATAGGAAAGTATAACATACACACACTCCCGGTGCAACTCTACAACACACAGGAAAGAGTATTATACATCTATAACACACATGTACACACACGCAGAGAACTGAACATTCATCTCTAACAACTCAACACTGGACTTTGGTTCCTCTGCTGCTAACGGCCACGATCCTCTAACTCAACAACATGCGGGACAAAACCACAATAAACATGCTTCAATGCTTCAATGCTTCAAAATGCTTCATTGTTAGTGCTTGCCAAGTGCAACTGAAACCCAGGAGGGGAGATCTTCCCCCAACAAGCTCAAGAAAAACAAAGATCAAGTGGAGAAATGAGTGAAACTTTTCAAGAGTGACTGGAACAGGAGACTAAGTGTGTTACTGGTGGTATAATCTGTGACCTTTGACCTAACCACAGCGCTAGTAGGTTCAGGGTCAATGCATTAACATCAGGGTCAAGGGTTCGCCACTGGAACATAGGGAGTAGGTGATCTACGACACATGAACATGTGTGTTTATGCCACATGAGTACACTGCAAAAACCACAAAATAAAAAGTGTTGTAGTCCTAAGCCCTATTCGGACAGGATCAGTTTCAGGACAATGTCTGTAAGGTAATTGTCTGTAATGTTAATGACCGATTTGGACGGGATAAAGTTTCCCCGTAATCAGCGTCTAGAATGGATCCACAAAGTGTGAGGAATCCTGATTACAGCTCTTTATTAATGTTAGCTTGAGAAAAATAGTACACTGTTTGGCTAGACCATAACTTGTATGTAAGTAAGGCTACAGGCTACAGCATACCTAAAGCTGCAACAAGCGTTGCCCCACTGTAGCCTACTTTTGAGCCTGTTTGTAAATTTATTTAACGTTACACTTAATTTAGAGGTCGGACAATAGTTGTGGCTTATTGCACTTTGACTGAAGAGAGCTCAACCAAAGCCATCCACGAGTGCCTCATACCTGAAAAACCAGGAGAAAAGACTGGGCTGGGCTGCGTCCCAATATTCTTCACTCCCCACCTCCCTTCCTCCACTCCCCACTACCACTCCTCTCCTCCCTTCCTCCACTCCCCCACTACCACTCCTCTCCTCCTTTCCTCCACTCCCCACTACCACTCCCCACCTCCCTTCCTCCACTCCCCACTACCACTCCCCACCTCCTTTCCTCCACTCACCACCTCCATTCCTCCACTCCCCACCTCCATTCCTCCACTCCCCACTACCACTCCTCCACTCCCTTCCTCCACTCCCCCACTACCACTCCTCTCCTCCTTTCCTCCACTCCCCACCTCCCTTCCTCCACTCCCCACTACCACTCCCCACCTCCTTTCCTCCACTCCCCCACTACCACTCCACTCCCCACCTCCATTCCTCCACTCCCCACTACCACTCCTCTCCTCCCTTCCTCCACTCCACACCTCCATTCCTCCACTCCCCACTACCACTCCTCTCCTCCCTTCCTCCACTCCCCCACTACCACTCCACTCCCCACCTCCATTCCTCCACTCCCCACTACCACTCCTCTCCTCCTTTTCTCCACTCCCCCACTACCTCTCCACTCCCCACCTCCCTTCCTCCACTCCCCACTACCACTCCACTCCCCACCTCCCTTCCTCCACTACCACTCCCCACCTCCCTTCCTCCACTCCCCCACTACCACTCCCCACCTCCTTTCCTCCACTCCCCCACTACCACTCCACTCCCCACCTCCATTCCTCCACTCCCCACTACCACTCCTCTCCTCCCTTCCTCCACTCCCCCACTACCACTCCACTCCCCACCTCCATTCCTCCACTCCCCACTACCACTCTGAAACTGTCTGAATGTTTCGAGTACAAGTGTTTGTATGTACAGTACAATGTACCTGACATTGCGGTTTGCGTCGAGACAATAATTAATATGTAACCATTAATACGTAATTAAGATGTAATCAGCGACATTAGATTAAAACACAAAGATCCGTTTCCGGGGCACGGAGGAGAGGAGTGGTAATGGAGGAGGAAAGGTTGCATTTTTCGACTATTGGGACGCACCCCTAGGGTTCATTTTACAGGGCTTTTAACAGTAGGTAAAAGAAACCGGAATCTTTACTGGCGTGGGAGCGCGCAGTCTGTAAAGGTTACAGACATGGCAGATTCGGACGGGAGTAAAATAGCGGAGATCCTCCGGTAATTATTACATTACCCCACCTCCCCCTGTAAAACGTATCTCGTCCGAATAAAGCTTTAGACTTAGAATATCATTTATCACTTTTTTGCTAAACAAGACAAAAAGATTACCAATGAGGTGGACCGTTTCAAAGTTTTCCAGGGGGGGGTAAGGCAATTCACTCATCAAGCAAACAGTAACTTAAAACAAGCTAATACTTTCTACTTGAGAAAAAACATAAGATATTAAGTCTCATTACAAGACTAAACCATTTGAGACAGACTTTCTTTTGCAGTGAACAGCTTGGTCCGCTCAGCAAAATCACACACACAACAGACCTGGCAGCAGTGTTTTTGGTTAATTTTTTTAAAAAGCAAAAAATGTTTAAACTAAAATGCAATATAAACACACTGAAACAAACTGCCAGTTCAAGATGAAAACCCATCAGTAACAGAGTAACAGGCTCCAACAGTGTTTTATGACATAGCCTTACAGCACATCTGAAATACCAGCATCTTTGAGATCAGCTCAAGTGGAGCAAAGTGACTGGACCCCATTCAAGACTTTCAACTCCAACGAAGAGACCAGAGGTCAATCTTTATCATAAACGCCCCCCACATTGAAAATGATTTTACAGTAAGCGCACAATAGTAAATAAATCAATGGGGTATGGGATGAGTTGTGTGAAGTAGGCTGTAATTTCAGGCCGGTGTTCCGCAACATAAATTCCAAGTAAACACGAAAAGAAAACCAACTCAAACGACACCTCCAAAGGCCCCCCCCCCCCCAGTTCCCACAGCCTTCACCAGCTTTCTGGCTTTAATGTGTTTCTATTTCTCCTTCCACCTGCAGACATTCTGAAACAGGGCCAGGACACGTCTCCCCCCCCCAGGGTGCCTGTGTAAGCCTTAAGCGAGCCGCTAAGTGCAGGCACCATTAAGGGTTGGGGCTCTGAGGCGCTGCTGTGAAGCTAAGCTAACGGGCGGTGTGAGAGCACGGCAGTCGCCATGAATGATCCAATGACACGCTGTCCGTACGTGTTGGCGGAGGGGGGCGGGTGATTCTTCATGATCTCACACTGTCAGAGCGCATTACCCTCAAAGCACCCGGCTGCACCGGAGAGCGAGGCGCGCGGGGGGGGGGGGGTAACGCCCTACGGGCCTCTTTCACACTCTGCTCCCTTCTCACAGCACCACACTCCTTCCCTCACTAATGTCACCTCTTTCATCCCTTCTTTTATTTATTATTTATTTAGTGGACAGGCTGAGTGTCTCTGCAGCGGAGTGCTCCCCGCTCGCTCGCTCGCCATGGGGAACGAGGCCGAGGGGGGGTGGGGGGGTGTTATCAGTACGCACACGGCCCTCAGGAGGTCACGCACTGAGCATGCTCAGTAGCTGCTGCTGGTTAACCTGAACCCCTCTACAACTCAACATAGCAACGACACCCCAAAACACGCCCTGTTCTTCACCCCCATACATACCTCTTTATCTCTTGCACACACACACACACACACACACACACACACACACATACATAAGTATTTAGACAGTGACACAATTTTTGTTGTTTTGGCTCTGTACTCCAGCACATTGCATTTTAAATGGTGACTATGAGGTTAAAGTGCAGACTTTCAGCTTTAATTTGAGGGTTGAACGGTCCATATCAGGTGAACGGTGTTGCAATTGTAGCCATTTTTATACATAGTCCCCCCCATTGTCCAGACTATGGTCACCTCACGCCTGGACTACTGCAACTCCCTGCTCGCAAGCCTGCCACCCTGCACCATTCTGCCTCTTCAACTCATCCAGAACGCAGCTGCCCGGCTTGTTTTCAACCTCACAAAATGTTCGCATGTCACCGCCCTGCTGCGGTCACTCCACTGGCTGCTAGTTGCAGCCAGGATCAGGTTCAAAGTTCTGACCCTGGCCTACACTGTAGCCAATAGGACAGGCCTCACCTACCTGCAGGACTTGATCCAGAACTATGTTCCTGCTCGACCACTTCGCTCTTCTACAGCAGGGCGACTCACACTCCCCCCACTCCGTGTCAATGGCTCTCGCTCATTCCGACTGCGGAGCTTTTCCACCCTAGCTCCTCAGTGGTGGAACAAACTCCCCATTCCCCTACGTTCTACTCCAACCCTGCCTGTGTTCCGTCGTGGCCTGAAGACACACCTCTTCAGACTCCACATTGACTGATATACTAATCTAGGATCACTGTCTGTGACCCAACAATATCAAAAGTTGACTCTTGATATCTTATTTTAAGGTACTGTTACAAGCAATACTATAACCTCTCTGCATTTGAATGGATCTCTATGGGAATTGGGGGGTGGGACTAGATTAAGATTAAATTAAATGGGAATAGTATGGAACCCATGGTTGGCTAAATGGCTGTAAATCATCAAGGGTCTGAGGTATCAAACGAACCTCAAACCATCACTCTGCTGCCAGATATGTAGTAGATATGGATGGCTCACTTTAAGGGTTGTTTCTCCTGACTCATTTTTCCATAGAGTTCAATAGAAAAATGAGTCAGGAGAAACAACGCTTAAAGTGATCTACCATTTAGCCAACCGTGTGTTCCATACTATTCCCATGTAATGTACAGTTTAATCCAGTCCCACCCCCCAATTCCCATTGAGATCCATTCAAATGCAGAGAGATTATAGTATCGCTTGTAAGAGTACCTTAATATAAGATATCAAGAATCTTTTGATGTTTTTGGGTCACAGACATCAAGTCATGACATGCAAAGGATATGTAACCAAATATGAAATATTATATTTATTAAATATATAATTAACTTTATTAAAGTTTATGTTAATCTGCCCTATTACTTCCCTCAAAGTAAAGCTGAAAGTCTTTAACCTCATAGTTACTGTTCCATTTAAAATCCAATACAGAGCCAAAACAACAAATACTGTGTCACTGCCAAAATACCTATGGACCTGACTGTACGCACATGCACACACAGACACACACACACACACACACATGCACACACAGACACACACACACACACACATGCACACACAGACACACACACACACACACACATGCACACACAGACACACACACACACACACACACATGCACACACAGACACACACACACACACACAGACACACACACACACACACACATGCACACACAGACACACACACTCTCTCTTTTACACACACATAGGCCCTATCCCTCCTGCCCCAAGCTCCGCCCCTCTGAGTCGCCCCATCACAGCATGGTGCAGTGTTACGCTGCGTCTCATTGGTTCAGAAGTACAGCATGGTGCAGTGTTACGCTGCGTCTCATTGGTTCAGAAGTACAGCATGGTGCAGTGTTACGCTGCGGCTCATTGGTTCAAAAGTACAGCATGGTGCAGTGTTACGCTGCGGCTCATTGGTTCAGAAGTACAGCATGGTGCAGTGTTACGCTGCGGCTCATTGGTTCAGAAGTACAGCATGGTGCAGTGTTATGCTGCGGCTCATTGGTTCAAAAGTACAGCATGGTGCAGTGTTACGCTGCGGCTCATTGGTTCAGAAGTACAGCATGGTGCAGTGTTACGCTGCGGCTCATTGGTTCAGATGTACATCATGGTGCAGTGTTACGCTACGGCTCATTGGTTCAGAAGTACAGCACGGTGCAGTGTTACGCTGCGGCTCATTGGTTCAGAAGTACAGTAGGAGAACACACTTCCTGCACTGGGACCTCACATCCGTGATCGCCGTGTTTGTGCAATCAATCATCCGGGCACCAAAACGAAAGGGGGGTCACAGGATGGGGGTGGGGGGTGGGAGGGGGGGTGATGATTGATGAGGGTACCGGCGGGCGGGCGGGCGTGCGTCCGGCGGGGGCGCATTTGGCTGTGTGTAACTTTTTCGTACAGATGGATATCAGCAAGGCTGCAGCAAGCAGGGGTACAGGGGTACAGGGGTACGAGCACTCACCCGCAGAATCACCCCAACTTCAGCCACCAAAGTCAAGAGAGCCTCCATCCAACTCAAACAGGCTGCGTTTGAGCTGAACCCCAACATTAAAGGGGGTCTGATGAACAACAGAGGCTTTCATAAGGGCTGTGGAATCCCACACACACACGCAAGCGGCTGCAGTCATGCTCGGCCAAACGACTCACGGTTGTTCTGGTGATTTATGACCGGTCTCAAAGGATCGTTCGCATCGTTACATCATCGCCGTGGCTGATTTAGCTCCGCCTCTCCCCCATAGCCAGATTCTAAGCCCAATACGAGGGCCGGGACTTCATTAAACAGACAGTTACTGAAAGGTAACTTATTACCACGGTAACGTTAATCACACCTCTGTGCGTTTAAAGTTAGGGGCGGAGCTGCAGTGAGAGAGGCAGGTGTGTGCAGGTGAGGTAAGAGAGAGAGCTGAGGTGTGTTAGAGGTGAGGTAAGAGAGAGCTGAGGTGTGTTAGAGGTTAGGTAAGAGAGAGCTGAGGTGTGTTAGAGGTGAGGTAAGAGAGAGAGCTGAGGTGTGTTAGAGGTTAGGTAAGAGAAAGGTGAGGTGTGTTAGAGGTTAGGTAAGAGAGAGGTGAGGTGTGTTAGAGGTTAGGTAAGAGAAAGGTGAGGTGTGTTAGAGGTTAGGTAAGAGAGAGGTGAGGTGTATCAGATGGTTTTGGCATGTTCTGGTGAAGCCTCTACTGCCTGTCCACTTAATATAATTCTGGTACTGCTCTCACACACACACACACACACACACACACACACACACACACTTTCTTTCTGACTCCTCTGTCAGTCTCTCCATCTCCTCTCTCTCTCTCTCTCTCTCCCTCCCTCCCTCCCTCTCCCTCTCTCTTCGACAGGGTTTGCCTCGCAGGTCTGAAAAGCACATAAATACTCAACAGTGATTGGGCCTCATCACTCCCCACCAGCTGATAAGATCGCTCTGTTGATTGTAGAGGCACATGTACACACAGAGTTAAATATCGCACAGCTGCCCATGTTTTATTTGCAGATAACATCAGACAGCAGAGGGGATATTTCCACAGTCCACTGCAAGAATAAACGAGTAGAGCAGCGCTCCAATAACAGGCAGCTCTTTGAGTAATTAACTCAATCATAAAAACATGTTCAGTGTGTGACTGACCGTCTCATTAATAACTGCAGATCTGCCAAGCAGAGACAAGGCCAGAGTTCTCAGACAGACCAAGCGCATTCAAGAGAGCAGCGCTCAGCCGTAATAGCACTGTTTCTCAGGATCTCCTTCCTGTCTGTGTGCGTGTGTGTGCGTTTGTATAAGTGTGTATGTGTGTGCGTGTGCGTGCGTTTGTATAAGTGTGTATGTGTTTGTGTGTATGTGTGTGTGCGTGTGCGTGTGTGTGCGTTTGTATAAGTGTGTATGTGTTTGTGTGTATGTGTGTGTGCGTGTGCGTGTGTGTGCGTTTGTATAAGTGTGTATGTGTTTGTGTGTATGTGTGTGTGCGTGTGCGCGTGTGTGTGCGTTTGTATAAGTGTGTATGTGTTTGTGTGTGTGTGCGTGTGCGTGTGTGTGCGTTTGTATAAGTGTGTATGTGTGTGTGCATGTGCGTGTGTGTATCTCCTCACAAAGTGTAGATTGTGGTGGTGCCTTAGTAGTGTGGGATCAGAGGGTCAAACAGCTGTTTAATGGCCAGTGTCTGTCTGTCCTTCCGGAAGCACACTCACATCCTCTACCAGTCAGCTGGCTTTTATTTAAAGGGAAAAATCCAATTACCCTCCTGGTCACAGAGCCTGGTGACACGGCCTCAGGCTTCACAGTTACTTAGCAACAGGAAGTACTAAGATCTTTCAAAACACAGGAACTCTCAACACAATGGAAGACACTCATTCCCAAAAAATGTCCATCGTATGCCTCCCAAAAAGACCTTTTACTGAGTGCTGGAATCCAGTCACAAACTGAGGGGAGGGGGCTGCTGGTTTGAATCCTTAACAGGGCAAAGCTGTTGTAACCATGAGTGTGATTCTGAAGACATAGAAATTAATACCCAGCTGCATAGATGGATATGTGTATATTATATAATATGCAAGCCTTTATAAAAAATAAATAAGCCACCACACACACGTGTGTGTGTGTGTGTGTGTGTGTGTGTGTGTGTGTGTGTGTGTGTGAGTGTGTGTGAGAGAGAGTGAGCCTAGCACTCATTCCTGCTTAAAATGGAAGTTATGTTTGGTTAGCACCAATAAGAAAAATCCACATTGCGTGCGTGCGTGCGTGCGTGCGTGCGTGCGTGCGTGCGTGCGTGACCCGAGTGTCATGTGATCAGTAATGGATTCTGGGTAACATTAAGCTGCACAGACTGCAGTGTGAGATGCTAACACGGAGACAGAAGCAGTTAGAGAGGCGGGTCGGCGCAGAGCTGCTGTGGGTCTCAAATGAACAGGTACAAATGTAATTACTGCCTAATAGACATACAGCAAGGGCAGCTCTTCCATCCTAAATCTATTAGGGCCTTGTGACGCCCCTGGGGCTACAAACCTCCCAGCATCCACAGTCCCACCATCATCCTCCCAGCATCCACAGTCTAACCCTAACCCAGTCCCAGCATCATCCTCCAAAAATCAAAGAAAACCTTGTTGGCTCAAGCACAGGATGACAGCACGCCACTAAACTAATTAAATGTTAGAATTTTCTCAATGGTAATTTCTGCAGTTGCTTCTCGTGTGAACAGGCTGGTTTATTTTATTCAAACCATTGAAATTCCCTGTTTGGGCGCAAGAGGTGAGTAAGAAACTGGCAGCGGTTTAGGCAGAAACCCTCGTGAGTAACACTAGATATCACTGACTGAGTCAGGCTACAATAATCACCACTGAGTCTCACACACACACACACACACGCGCGCGCGCGCGCACACACACATGCACGCACACACACACGCGCACACACACGCGCACACACGCGCACACACATGCACACACGCACACACACGCACACACACACACACACACACGCACACGCACACACACGCGCACACACATGCACACACACATGCACACTCACCTGTGCCGGTTCCCACCATGTCCCTGCCGGGTGACTCACTCACACACACACTCACACACACTCTCTCTCACACACACACACACACACACACACACAGGTAGACTCACCTGTGCCGGTTCCCACCAGGTCCCTGCCGGGTGACTCACACATGGCGTCAGCCAGGCGCTCCCGCAGCCCCTCCTCTGTGGTGTCTGCACAGGTCATGTGACGCAGGCCGAAGCTGTCCGGCCAACTGCCGCACACCTCCAGCAGCGTCACGCCATGGTCAAACGTTCCTGCGAGACACGAGAGAGCAGGTCAATCCAGCACTCTCTCTCTGACTGTCTGTTTCTCTCTCTCGATCTTTATCTCTGTATGTTTCTCTCATCAATTCAATTCAACATGCTTTATTACTGCTGTAGAAAGTATGACTGCATAGATAACCGATGAACACAGGAAAACAGGACAATTATTACAACAGCAACATAAAATCTCATAAAAACCTCTTTCCCCATTTACTCATCTTTCTATCACCATTTCTCTCTTTATGACAAACCCCCCCCTGTGTGTGTGTGTGTGTGTGTGAGAGAGTGTGTGTGTGTGTGTGTGAGAGAGTGTGTGTGTGTGTGTGTGAGAGTGTGTGTGTGTGTGTGAGAGAGTGTGTGTGTGTGTGAGAGAGTGTGTGTGAGTGTGTGTGTGTGTGTGAGCAGATAGCTGGTAGCTGTCATACAGCAGTGTTATGAGGACCTGTGCAGGCTCTTTGATCAGTGATGGTGTGTATCTGTGTTTGATCCCGGTGCTGCACAGCGTCAGTCACACGCTCGCTCTCTCTGACAGCGGTTAATGCGCGAGTGAGAGTATGGCGTGGGCGGCGGCCGGCCTGCGCTGATACCGGCCGCTATCTGCCGTTAGACACTCGGCTGGCCAGACGCACAAACACAGCGCATAACTTTATCCTACACACTTTAAAACACCTCCCTGATCTTCAAACAGCCAGCCCAGCATCACAGGAAGAGGTTGTGTGTGTGTGTGTGTTATTGTGTGTATGTGTGTGTGCTTTGCATGCGTGTATGTGTGTGTGTGTGTGGTGCAGTGTGTGTGTGTGTGTGTGTATGTGTATGTGTGTGTCTCCTCTCTCTGAGGATTCCTGATTGATCTCCAGGATTCTTCTCCTGAATCTTTCCACATTAATCTGGGGCAGCACTCCCTCAATCATTTACACTTGCTGTCAAGAGGCGGAGTTACAAGGGAGTATCTGTATGTCGGGGTCACGGGGTGATCCCCCAGATGGGGTGATGTCTTCCTCAGGCTGTACCAACACAAATTCCCCATTTTTCACCCCCATCAGCATCCAGAACAACTCAATTAAACCCGACATCTCCCCTCAAACACAACAGTAGAAGAACAGTATGCAGCCACATGCTGGATAAGAGCTTGTTATAGCGCATGGCTAATGTGGTTGCGTTGGATAAGAGCTTGTTATAGCGCATGGCTAATGTGGTTGCGTTGGATAAGAGCTTGTTATAGCGCATGGCTGGGGATCAAGGTAGAAGCGTTCACGTCGCGATCCCTGTCAAGTAATACCCACTATTACCTGCGAATTCTACCAAACACTTTGAAGCCGAGCCAAAAGACAAGCGATGTCCAGAAGCTCAACGAATGCCAGTAGCCTATCAGTCCGAAGCATGAAGAGAGGCCAACGCCCACCTCCAAGGCCAGCATTGACCATCATATACCCAACACCGCCCCATTGGCATCACAGTCAATGCTGCAATCACCCCAACCACAGTTCCATTCCGAAGAAGATTCAACTTTGGGAAAGCGAACTGGCCTGGCTTCCAAGAAGATCTTGAAAGGAAGATTGCCCATCTCCCAGTGGACCCCAAAAACTACGACAACTTCACCAAGTTTGTGCACCAAGCAGCCCGGAAGAACATCCCAAGAGGCTGCCGCACTAAATACATACCTGGACTCGATGCTCAAAGCAGCGAACTATACGAGCAATACCAACAGCTCTATGAATCTGACCCCTTTGCTGAAAGTACCATCGAAGTAGGTGAGAGACTCATGACCTCCCTATCAGAATGCCGCCAACGGAAATGGCAAAACCTTTTGGAGACAACTGATATGACGAAAAACAGCAAAAAGGCATGGAGTCTAATCCGAAAAATCAGCAACGACCCGTCAACTCCAATACAACAGCAGTACACCATCACCGCCAACCAAGTTGCATATCAGTTGTTGCTCAATGGGAAATCCACCACCAAACAGCCAAGACCAAAGGTAGACCGACTTCAATACTCCCAAACCACCGGACTGACTGAGCCGTTCTCCCTTGAAGAGCTCAATATCAGCATCAATGCCCTTAAGACTGGTAAAGCCATCGGCTTAGATAATATTTTCACAGAGGAGATCAAGCACTTTGGACCTCTGACACGGAAATGGATCCTTGAGCTGATGAACAACTGCATGCTGACAAGAAACATCCCAAAGATCTGGAGGAAAACCAGAATTATCGCTCTCCTCAAACCGGGTAAAGATCCAGCGCATGCAAAGAGTTTCCGCCCGATCTCCCTGCTATGCCACCCGTTTAAGCTGTTTGAGCGCCTGATCCTCAACAGGTTGACCCCAGTTGCTGAACCAGCTATCATCCCCCAACAAGCTGGATTCCGACCTGGCAAATCCACAACAAGCCAACTCCTGAATCTCACTCAGCACATTGAAGATGGGTTTCAGAAAGGAATTGTAACAGGAGCCGTCTTTGTTGATCTGTCTGCCGCGTACGACACTGTGAACCACCGCCTCCTCCTGAAAAAGATCTTGGACCTGACAAAAGACCTGGCACTCACAGACCTCATTGGAGCCCTCTTGAAAGACAGGCGCTTCTATGTTACCCTGAACAACAAGCAAAGTCGTTGGCGACGACAAAGGAACGGCTTACCTCAAGGTAGTGTGCTGGCTCCACTACTGTATAATATCTACACCAATGACCAGCCAATGGACCAGAACACTGAGCGGTTCATCTACGCTGACGACCTCTGTGTAACATCCCAAGAGAGTACGTTCGAAGCAGTAGAAGCAAACCTCAACTCAGCCCTAGATGAGCTACTCCTCTACTACGAGAGCAACCACCTACACGCAAACCCTGCGAAGACTCAAGCCTGCTCGTTCCATCTCAGGAACCGGGAAGCCAACCGACCTCTTAACATCACATGGTCTGGAACACCACTTGAGAACTGCACCAACCCTGTCTACCTTGGCGTAACCCTGGACCGCACCCTCTCATTCAAGGAACACATCAAAAACACCAAATTGAAAGTCAGCTCCCGGAACAACATCCTACGGAAACTGACCAACTCCAAATGGGGAGCCACAGCACACACACTAAGATGTACTGCCTTGGCCCTGTGCTATTCCTCTGCGGAGTATGCGTGTCCTGTTTGGGAGAGATCAACCCATGCCAATAAACTAGACCCAGCGTTGAACAACACCTGCCGCTTGATCACTGGTTGCCTGAAGCCTACCAACCTGAACAACCTGCATCTCCTCGCTGGCATTGCCCCTGCAGATGTGAGACGGGAAGCTGCCAGCCGAGTATAGATCACAAAGGCCACCAGTGATGAACGCCACCTCCTTCACGGACGTGAACCCCCGGCCCAACGACTGAAGTCAAGGAGAAGCTTCCTCAGCCATGTCCAGCCCCTAACAACATCTCAGGAGGAAACCAGACTACAGCTATGGACCAGAAAGCTAGAGAATGACCCCCCTCCTATTGACATGGGAATCCCTCCTTCTGAAGCCCTCCCTCCTGGCTCAGAAGCACCATGGGTCCAGTGGAAGACACTCAACCGCCTGAGAACAGGAATGGGGCGATCAAAAGCTGCTATGGCCAGATGGGGCTACAAAACTGGCCCAACCATCTGTGAATGTGGAGAAGAGGACCATACGATGCAGCACTGCCTTGTCTGCCCTCTACTACCCAACCAGTGCAGCTTAAAAGATCTCGCAGAGTTCAATAATAATGCAAAGGACTGTGTAAAGAAATGGGAAACTGTCATATAACCACATGCTTCAAAGACACGAAAAGAAGAAGAAGCGCATGGCTAATGTGGTTGCGTTGGATAAGAGCTTGTTATAGCGCATGGCTAATGTGGTTGCGTTGGATAAGAGCTTGTTATAGCGCATGGCTAATGTGGTTGCGTTGGATAAGAGCTTGTTATAGCGCATGGCTAACATGGTTGCGTTGGATAAGAGCTTGTTGTAGCGCATGGCTAACATGGTTGCATTGGATAAGAGCTTGTTGTAGCGCATGGCTAACATGGTTGTGTTGGATAAGAGCTTGTTGTAGCACATGGCTAACATGGTTGTGTTGGATAAGAGCTTGTTGTAGCGCATGGCTAACATGGTTGCGTTGGATAAGAGCTTGTTGTAGCGCATGGCTAACATGGTTGCATTGGATAAGAGCTTGTTGTAGCGCATGGCTAACATGGTTGTGTTGGATAAGAGCTTGTTGTAGCACATGGCTAACATGGTTGCGTTGGATAAGAGCTTGTTGTAGCGCATGGCTAACATGGTTGCGTTGGATAAGAGCTTGTTGTAGCGCATGGTTAACATGGTTGCGTTGGATAAGAGCTTGTTGTAGCGCATGGCTAACATGGTTGCATTGGATAAGAGCTTGTTGTAGCGCATGGCTAACATGGTTGTGTTGGATAAGAGCTTGTTGTAGCACATGGCTAACATGGTTGC
>CM040402.1:128647150-128654650 GCA_022702515.1 Ilyophis sp. 1 JC-2022
AACACGGGCTGAGTGTGGTCAGGACAGGCCAAGCAGAGATAAAGGAGGCCGTGTCCGCCCCTGTCCCAATGAGAAAAAACAAAGGGAGGGAGGGAGGGAGAGATAAATGGAGATGGAGTTGGTGCTGGGAGAGAAGAAGAGATGGAGTGAAGAAGAGATGGAGAGAAGAAGAGATGGAGTGAAGAAGAGATGGAGAGAAGAAGAGATGGAGAGAAGGAGATACTTTTGTGGATGTTTTTGTGTCCCCCCCAGAAAGCAGAATCCAGAGGCTGTATTGTGGCTTCATTCTCACATTCAAACCCAGTGCAGGGAAAAATACATTCCCTGCTTCAATGTTCTTGGTTGGTCACCTAACACAATCAGCCTCACTCAATGATCAAAGGGGGGTTAGAAACAAAGCCTGCTGACGACGGCACCACTAGGGTGTGAGACGGAAGTTGGCCAGCTTACCTAGGTGACAATAACCATTTGGTTCCCTCCCACACCACATACAATGTCCATTTGTTTGCCAGTCACCCAATCAGGGACAGGAACCTGCATTCTATTTCAGCATT
Source organism: Ilyophis sp. 1 JC-2022 (assembly GCA_022702515.1). Classification (NCBI taxonomy): domain Eukaryota; kingdom Metazoa; phylum Chordata; class Actinopteri; order Anguilliformes; family Synaphobranchidae; genus Ilyophis; species Ilyophis sp. 1 JC-2022. The sequence continues at coordinate 128,647,705 of CM040402.1, forward strand.
TTATTTCAGGTTTGAGGTATAAAGCTTGTATCTCACACAACACTATTTTGTGATTGAACTGCCTTGCTTTTACCCGGCATCTTGTATACTGTAATGAAGACTATTTTGCATTGTAATTAAATTGCTATTGACCTAAACTTTGGAACTACGAGTTTTACTGTACAAAGAACAGAATTCCTACACCAGGTAGGGACCGATCACACCCTGGCCCTCACTCTGTCACCTAACCCCTGCCCCTCACTCTGTCACCTAACCCCTGCCCCTCACTCTGCCCCCTGCCCCTCACTCTGCCCCCTGCCCCTCACTCTGCCCCCCGCCCCTCACTCAGGCATTAGACAAATTTGGACATGGTCCGCATGATTATCTTCAGTGTGAAATGTGGGTGTTCCTGTCTGGATTAACCTACAATATGAAGCGTGTTGTGGTGATTTACGGCCAATCAGCCGCTTGCGCCACGACCCTGACCACCCCCCCCCCCCAAACCCACCGGCCTCCTGCTTATCCAGGTGGCTCCTGAGATCCCTTTTTGCACCTCCCAGCTGATCCTCCTCACACCCCCGACCCGCCACAGCGACATAAGCCTGTGGAAGAGGCGGGATTATCTGTGTAAGAGCCTTAAGCACGGCGCTGGAGGCCAGCCGTCCATTTCAGCCGTAATTTAAATGCCCAGCACCGAAAATACGAAATAACAAGCAAATACATACACCTGACTAATCACAATAGTATCAACAAATACATACACCTGACTAATCACAATAGTATCAACAAATACATACACCTGACTAATCACAATAGTATCAACAAATACATACACCTGACTAATCACAAGAGAGTATCAGCAAATACATACACCTATCACAAAAAAGTATCAACAAATACATACACCTATCACAAGAGAGTATAAACAAATGCATACACCTGACTAATCACAAAAGAGTATCAACAAATACATACACCTATCACAAGAGAGTATAAACAAATGCATACACCTGACTAATCACAAAAGAGTATCAACAAATACATACACCTGACTAATCACGAGAACATTGGCCCTATATATGTAGTTTAGTCAAGGTGGAGTCTGAAAAAGTGAGTTTTCAGAACACGACGGAAAACAGACAGCGTTTCAGCTGAGCGCAGCGGAGTGGGGAGTTCATTCCACCACTGGGGAGCGAGAGTGGAGAAGCTCCGCAGTCGGGATGAGCGAGAGCCGTTAACACAGAGGGAGGGAAGTGGTCGAGCAGGAGCGTAGTGTTGGATCAAGTCCTGTAGGTAGGAGGGGCCTGACCTTTTGGCTGCAGTGTAGGCCAGGGTCAGAACTTTGAACCTCAAATTCATCTTTATTTCCATGTGGCACCAGCAATAAAAGTCATGGGGAGACATGAGTTATCATGACGTTTGAACAGGATACGGTTTAATTGCACATAAATGAGAGGATGCCCCCGACGTAAAAACTTAAGAAGAGGCACACAGGAATGCACAGAGGCCTCGGATTAGCCTGCTGGTCACGGGAGGCTAATACTCCACATGATCATCGGGGTGCAGAAATCTGCCCCCAACACCAGTAAAGCTGGCAGTGATGACACCTTTACCGGATTACGGCTGTCCTGGCTGACATGCTCTTCAGAGGCACCAACAGGCAATCCAGGTTTCAACGAGGCCAACGGCTACTATCCACAACAGGAGTCACAGGCGAGACTAAGCGGCTCATCGTGCCCAAACCTGACACTCTTCCTTTGTCAGCTCATATCTTGGAGACACATCTTTCACCCTGCAGCCGAAGGTGTGGGCTGACCCACCACATAAACGCTCCCTCAGGCACACGCGTGACACATGAGTCGCTATCTTGGACCGTTTGGGGGCGTAAATTGGGTCAAGTGTGTTCCTGGCCCTGTAGGCGCAGGTGGGATTGTGGGATACGTGACGTCTCCAGTGTTCTGGGATTCCAAGGGTAAGAGGAGGCGTTGGACCTCCCACGAAAGGGACATGGGACATGCGTGTGCTTTTACTGTTGTCTTCCACCGTCTCCTAACGGACGGACTGCTTTGACAGAGTTGAGTGTGTTATCTGGTGAGGTAAATCCGCCTAAACCTGGCGCTAATGTCCTGGGAGGTGAAAGAGATTAACAAAGAACTGGTCCTGAGCCCCCTGGAGCCGTTAAGAATCTTAACCTTTCAGAGAACACTGTCGAACCAGGACACGCCGAGGGCACACTGTAAAAAAACACTGTAAAAACATACACGTGCGCACACACAATCACACACACAGATACACAGATACATACACACAGACACATACACACAACCACACACACACACACACATACACACAACCACACACACACACACACACACACACACACACACAAAGATACATACGCACGCACACACACAGACACACACACACACACACACACACACACACAAACACAAATACACACAATCACACACACACAGATACATACACACACACACAATCACACACAGACACACACACACACACAAACATACATATACACACACATACACACACACAGACACACACACACACGCGCACACACATAATCACACACAAATACACACACACACAATCACACACAGACCCCACAGACACAGACACACACACAGATACATATACACACAAACACACACACGTTTTCCCCAAATTTATGTTTTTTAGAGCAGGGGGTCTCTCTCTGTCCATCAGCATTGAGAAGGGATTCAGGCTTAACACTCAAACTGCAGGAAACACAGAATTCTCACGCTGCAACTATTCCATCATCTCCTTATTTGGCTAGTTTTTTAACCCTTTGAAGAGTTCGTTTTTTTTGGAGTGCTTTTTTGTGTTCTAGAACTCCATTGCTTTCAATAGAGGCCTGTCACATAGAACTAGAACTGTCGTTACCAATGGTTACAGGGACGCGCCGCCATTTTGGAGGACCAACCCTAACAGAGACGCTTAACGTTACCACTGAACTAGTAGTGTTTGCTACTCCATGAAACAAGTTTCATGATAACGCTACTATGATTGCTGTCCTACAATGACGAACTTCTGCACTGCGTACTGATGTGTGAATAAAGCTGGGAAAAGGCGAAAATGTCCTTTTACATGATAATCTGAGTACTCACCATAGTAGCTAAACCACCAGGCAGGGTGAACGAACTAAATTTTACGACCGAAAGAAGAAACTGGTGGTTGAAAGCAGTGAGGAGTGAGCTGGATTTAGACAGCAACCAGGCTCGGATCATTAATGGTAAATTACGTTTTATAAACAAATGATAAAGTTAGCCAGTTAATATATACATAACTAGCTGGCCTAATGTACATGTATGTACCTTATCTTAATGTTAGAAAGTTAAAAGTGAATTAATCGCTAAGTTTAGCAAACGTTAGTAGCTATATCATTTGCGTGAACGACTGCCATGCCTGCGAAACATTAATGTTAACCTAATGCGATACGTCAAGCATATTGTGAACATCAAAACAGTGTTCATTTTAACTATTATTACTATGCTACATGCACACACACCTGCACAGGTTCCACATGCACACACGCCTGCACAGGTTCCACATGCACACACGTCTCACAGGTTCCACACGCACACACGCCTGCACAGGTTCCACATGCACACGTCTCACAGGTTGCACACGCACACACGCCTGCACAGGTTGCACACGCACACACGCCTGCACAGGTTCCACATGCACACATGTCTCACAGGTTCCACACGCACACACGCCTGCACAGGTTCCACATGCACACACGTCTCACAGGTTCCACACGCACACACGCCTGCACAGGTTCCACATGCACACACGTCTCACAGGTTCCACACGCACACACGCCTGCACAGGTTCCACATGCACACACGTCTCACAGGTTCCACACGCACACACGCCTGCACAGGTTCCACATGCACACACGTCTCACAGGTTCCACACGCACACACACCTGCACAGGTTGCACACGCACACACACCTGCACAGGTTCCACATGCACACACGTCTCACAGGTTCCACACGCACACACGCCTGCACAGGTTCCACATGCACACACGTCTCACAGGTTCCACACGCACACACGCCTGCACAGGTTCCACATGCACACACGTCTCACAGGTTCCACACGCACACACGCCTGCACAGGTTCCACATGCACACACGTCTCACAGGTTCCACACGCACACACACCTGCACAGGTTCCACACGCACACACGTCTCACAGGTTCCACACGCACACACACCTGCACAGGTTCCACACGCACACATGTCTCACAGGTTCCACACGCACACAGGCCTGCACAGGTTGCACACGCACACACGTCTCACAGGTTCCACACGCACACACGCCTGCACAGGTTCCACATACACACACACCTGCACAGGTTCCACACACACACACACCTGCACAGGTTGCACACGCACACGTCTCACAGGTTCCACATGCACACACGCCTGCACAGGTTGCACATGCACACACGCCTGCACAGGTTGCACACGCACACTCCACATCCTGGTCCACAGTCTGCAGTGATATTTTCTTTTTTTCAGGCTTCATGCTAAAAGCAAATCATATTTCACCTGGAAAAATAATCCTTTGAAAATATGAAAATATTGGAAAAGTACTGCAGGAATATCACCCCTCCCTTTATTAAGGGTGCGTTTTTAACATGACCGTTAAATTACAGTAATAGATTCCCATGGAGAAACCTACTCTGGCACAGGAGTCTGTGTAAAAGAGACTTCAATCTCAATCGGGCCTTGCTGGTTAAATAATAGATAAATAAATTAGAACATCAATCTGCTGATGAGATATTAGAAAGCAACAAAGTAAAATCAATGTTTTTTTTCCCTGCCGGAGAGACAGAAAGAGCCAGGGGACCGCAGCGGGAGCCCAGCGTTCTGAGAGCGAGAGCCCAGCAGGAAGCAAACAGCCCCATGATGGGGTTTAATATTTCTGTAATGTAATGGAGTTTGATCTTTGGTGTCGAATGTCTGATATTTTGCCTGGTTTATTAGTGTAAAGAGCACTTGGGGGGTCTCTGGTTCATGGGCCCCCAGCCAGTAGCAGGCTGTATTGATAACGGCAGCCAGTACAGGTCAGCACAGATGGGTCTGCAATCAGCAGTCGGGAAAAAGTGATACAGTCCATCTGGGGGGGTCGGTGGGATACTGGATCCTGACTGACCGTCAAAACAGTGCAGGGTGATCCACCCCCCCCCACACACACACACACACACACACACACACACACACACAGATGCACAGATACACACACAGATACACACACACACACACACACACACACACACACAGGCCCACAGTGAATGCCATTAAAAACTGAAAAGCAGTCAAAGGGTGTGGCTAAATGGGCGTGGCGGAGGTTTGGGACAGGGGGGGGGGGCAGAAGTCAGGCAGGAAGGCAGCTGATGTGTGGTGAGCACACAAGCGCAAAATGGCTGCCGTTGCATCATTACAGGTGGGTACAGGTGGGTGTAGGAGAGTACAGGTGAGTGCAGGTGGGTTCAGGAGAGTGCAGGTGAGTGCAGGTGGGTTCAGGAGAGTGCAGGAGAGTGCAGGTGAGTGCAGGTGGGTGCAGGAGAGTGCAGGTGGGTGCAGGTGAGTGCAGGTGGGTTCAGGAGAGTGCAGGAGAGTGCAGGTGGGTGCAGGAGAGTGCAGGTGGGTGCAGGAGAGTGCAGATGAGTGCAGGTGAGTGCAGGTGGGTGCAGGTGAGTGCAGGTGAGTGCAGGTGGGTGCAGGTGAGTGCAGGTGGGTGCAGGAGAGTGCAGGTGAGTGCAGGTGGGTGCAGGAGAGTGCAGGAGAGTGCAGGTGGGTGCAGGTGAGTGCAGGTGGGTGCAGGTGAGTGCAGGAGAGTGCAGGTGAGTGCAGGTGAGTGCAGGTGGGTGCAGGTGAGTGCAGGTGAGTGCAGGTGGGTGCAGGAGAGTGCAGGAGAGTGCAGGTGAGTGCAGGAGAGTGCAGGTGGGTGCAGGTGAGTGCAGGTGGGTGCAGGTGAGTGCAGGAGAGTGCAGGAGAGTGCAGGTGGGTGCAGGTGAGTGCAGGTGGGTGCAGGTGAGTGCAGGTGGGTGCAGGTGGGTGCAGGTGAGTGCAGGTGGGTGCAGGTGAGTGCAGGTGAGAGCTACACATTGGCAGTGGTTGAGGTGTCCCCCTCATCATTGTAAAGTGCTTTGAGTGTAAGAAAGGCGCTATATAAATGCAAACCTATTATTATTATTATTATCATTACAGTCTGAGAGGAATGACCTGTACTCACTGCGCTCGTCCATCACCTGCAATAACAGCCGTCACTTCTGCGTAAAAAGAGATTCAATGATTCCTCAGTGGGAAAGGAATGCGTTTCATAAAGCACCCATAACTCCAGTCCTGACCGGGACTCCCACAGAGCTGTCCATAGCGTCACTGTTTGTGGGGGAGGATCAGTCAGCATGTGTTCCCCCCCCCCCAATTTCTCATGAGTGACTCCTCCGGTTAATCCCACACCTGCAGCCTGCCAGAGCAACTGCTTCAGCAGCGCAGACATGCAGAAGCTCGGCTGCAGCGCTCCCAGATTTACAGTCACATGCAGAAGCGCAGCTGCAGCGCTCCCAGACTTAAAGGGGAATGTATATAGCAGTGATGGGACAGTCCACTATCTGTGATTGGGTTTAGAACTTTCTGGAACTCCATAGATTTGTTATAACCTTTGAAAGGATGCATCACACACACACACACACACACACACACACACACTCACACACACACACACTCACAGTCACACACACACACCATCATCATCATTATGAAGGGTAATGTTCTTTTTTGGGTGGTGACCTGGTAAAACATAAAATCTCCTAAATAAACACTATTTCCTCACATTTAGAGAAAGGTGCTTCCTGGGAGGTGGAGGAACAGCTGAACGAACAGACCAGCAGCCGCACAGAAACACTCC
>CM040402.1:128662150-128709650 GCA_022702515.1 Ilyophis sp. 1 JC-2022
ACAGTGAGTGACAGTGTTCGCACTGCAGTCAGGGAGTGGTGGAGACAGAACTGCACTTCCTCACAACATGTGGAAGGTACTAGGACAATAAGAAAGAATTTCTACACAAAATTCATAAAGCTATGCCCTGAATTCAGAACTTGAAATGACCACCAAAAGCTCCCCTATTTATTAGGGGAACACATAAAATGCATTGCATTAGCGGCAAACTATGTAACAGCTTGCCATAAACAGAGGGGCAACCAGTGAGTGTATTTGCGTATATTTATCTGTACACTGCATGCCTAGATCTGTGTTTATGTGTTCAATTGTGTTCTTTGTTCTGTGCTTTGGCAGCATAAGATGTATCTTGTCATCCCAATAAAGCATTTGTGAATTGAATTGAAATTGAGAGATGCAGGGTTGATGTAAAAGTGGCTAAGGCTAGTGGCTAACAGGTCAAATGCACGCTAGGTTCCCAGGCCTTATATTTACTCGGGATTATTTTAGACAGCTCTCCTCCTCATTTTCACTGGACCCCGGGTTATGTGAAAATGCCAAGCTGGCTGCTGCAGTCAGGGGTGGGGGGGGGGGGCTCTCCTGTCCAGTGACATGTTCCTGATTGAGCGGGGGGGGTGACCGGGGTACAGGGCTTGCACTTGTGTTTCCTGTCCTGGCAGTCACTCAGAGAGACTCTGTTAAGTGCCGTTTCCTATACGCCTGCTTTAAATAACGGTCTCAACACATGGCCTTCCTTATACATACTGTGCAACACGTACAACACACTGCCATACTTACACATACAGCACACTGCCATACTTACACATACAGCACACTGCCATACTTACACATACAGTACACTGCCATACTTACACATACAGCACACTGCCATACTTACACATACAGTACACTGCCATACTTACACATACAGCACACTGCCATACTTACACACACAGTACACTCTGCACTACCACTGTCTGCCATTCTCACAGTCCACCCTCCCTCCCTCCGTCTGTCTGTCTGTCTGTCTGTCTGTCACACACACACTCACACATACACACACACAGTCTTACTCTATGAGGGGCCGTTTAGGCCATAATTCAGACTCACTCTCACATACATATATACTCTCTCTCACATACATATATACTCACTCTCACATACATATATACTCTCTCTCATATACATATATACTCTCTCTCATATACATATATACTCTCTCTCACATACATACATACATACTCTCACACATACATACATACTCTCTCACACATACATACATACTCTCTCTCACATACATACACTCTCTCTCACATACATATATACTCACTCTCATATACGTATATACTCTCTCACATACATACATACTCTCTCATACATACATATATACTCTCTCTCACATACATACACTCTCTCTCACATACATATATACTCTCTCACACATACATACATACTCTCTCACACATACATATATACTCTCTCTCACACACATACATACATACTCTCTCACACATACATACATACTCTCTTACACATACATACATACTCTCTTACACATACATATATACTCTCACACATACATATTCTCACTCTCACATACATATATTACCACTTCCACATAAAAATATGTACTGTCTCTCACATACATATATACTGGAAACTCTCTCACATGACATATATACTCAGAAGCTCACAGGCTGGCTGGTACCATACATATAAACAACTACTCACACATTACATACCCTGTTAAGTTACTCTGCACTCACACATACATATATACAGACTCTTGTCTCTCACACGCACCATGGACATACAGACTCTCTCACACATACATACTCTCTTACACATACATACATACTCTCTTACACATACAGGCATCTCACACACACACACTCTCTCTCTCACTCATACATACATATATTTCCACATAAAAATAAAAAATATATGTATGAAAAAAAAAAAAAATGGAAAGGGAAACTTACATTACATGAAAAAAAAGAAGTCACTTATGAAAAATGGAAGATTGTTGATTGAAGCTGAAGCTGGCTGTATATATATATATAAAACTACTAGATCATAATTTCGCCCTCCTGTTTTTAGTCTGCACTGCTGCCATAATATATGCCATACAGACTCTTGTCCAGTTCCCCACGCACATGGGAGAGGGAAGACCAGAGACATGTATTACAACAGGAAATCGGAGTAGTGCATAATATACTATCGCTGCCTAAAACAGGCAGTGTATTGTCCTCATCTCTTGAGGCCAGGTCAGTGCTGTATCATTCTGCGCCGTCTCACAGCGAGATGAGAGCGCTAGCATTAACGCTAGTGTAGCTACCTCAAGAATCCTCAGCAGGCCAGTTTGGACATGCTCGGAGACAGTCTGCAGTCCTGCACGATATAACGCTCCACAACACTTTGGCAACTGACTCTCGGTCGAGGAAAAGATATCAACTAACATTAGCTTGCTACCAAGTTTAATCACTGTGCAAACAGACAAATGAACCGTTATCATTTCGTAATCACGTAGTAATGCTAAAAGATAATCACACCACTTGCTAACGTTAGCTAACTAACCAACAAAAGCAAAACGGCCTTGGCTACTTAGATTTGCATTAAACAAGCTAACGTTAGAAAGTGATGTGATTTTATTTTTTTTAGCATTAGCTAGTACATGATTACCAAATTATAACGGTTCACTTGTATGTTTGCGCAGTGAATGAACTTAGTAGCAAGCTAACGTTAGTTGTTGCCTTTTCCTCTGCCGAGAGTCCCCTGTAGCTTAGCTCAGTAGGCTAAGCTACAGGGCTGATGGTGGCCTCTCAAGAAGCACTGACTGTTTCAGGTGATGATAATATTTATGGATTGCCGGTTGGAGGCTAATAACTTGACTAGTCTGCCCCCTCCATGGTGCTCGGACGCTGGACAACAGCCTACCAGCCGTGGATATAAAAACGTAGATCTATGGCATCAGCCGCTGTGTAACGTTTCAGCGATACTAATATTGAAGAACTATGTAGGCTATGTAAAAAGAAACAATCATTCATGACTTTTTTTTAGTTGTGTGAAAGTGTCCACATTCTGGAATGAGTTAAATAGCCTGGCCACCGTCGGGCGGTCAAGATTCACGTAAACAAACGGTAGTGTATTGACGGATGCAGACTTCCTCCGATAAAATTGACTGTAACTCGCTTAATTCGCAACTAATTTGAAACATTTTATAAACATGATAAATGTCTGCATAACACATGTTAACCTGAATTCCAAATTTCTCACAACATATACGTATTTGTAAAACGCCCTTTGAACTATTATGCTAAAGTTGTCAAAATGTTGTCAGAGCTAAGGATGATTTTATTGTTTAAAGCTGCTAGAAAGCAGTTGAGGGTGGTTCTTAATTATTAGCTTGGTAGCTCTGATTATTATAACTGTATTAGGCCAGCTGCAGTCAGATCGCCGAGCTAACAAGGCGTCGTATGACATGGGTATCGGCTGGAAGACGTGCAAAATATTACATTTCCACGAAGGTGTGCTCACCGCATATACATAATATGACAATGAGTATAGTAGATTCTAATGTAAAACCACAAGTGTGCCTAGAGTGTAATGCTGTGTAAAATGCAATAAACGATGTACAATTAATACAATTCTGAATGTCTTTATTTAGCAAAAATAAATTACTTGCATGAAATGTACAAATGGATAATATAATTTGTTTTGGGAAGTAGTACAATGAAGTTCACAGTGCAACTGGTAGTAGCCCAGATAGCAAGGAAACATTGAATCAATGTTGAATTGATTAAGAGCTGAAAACGCCCCAAAACAAATAAGTACTTAAATAGGCACAACATAGAACATACGTGGTCAGTCTTTCTTTAAGGCTTCACTGTCGGTTACAGTTCTGTTCCACTGTTGTTTGCATTTGTGACAAAACCAGCGGCCATTTGCAGCAGGTGCATGAGTCCAACACAACCAAGGTGGTTACACTTTAACATAACATAACATAAGGTATCACCTTAACATAACAGCTAACGTTAACGTTACCGTTAATGTTTTTAGTTTGCGTCTGCAAAAATGGCAGATAATACCCACAACACAAGGCTGTTTATACGCAGATCGCGGCCGTGCAGATTTGCATAGGGCAACTGAGGATCGGTTTGTAATACAATTATTTATGGTACCGGCCAGCTTCTGAGCCAATCACAATCTTTCCATTTCATGTAAGTGACTTCCTTTTCATGTAAGTGCCTTCCGTTTCCACTATACTTTTTATTTCATACATACATAAATATTTTTATGTGGAAGTGGTAATATATGTATGTTAGAGTGAGAATATGTATGTGTGAGAGTATATATGTATGTGTAAGAGAGTATGTATGTATGTGAGAGAGTATGTATGTATGTGTGAGAGAGTATGTATGTGTGAGAGAGCATATATGTATGTGAGAGAGAGTATATATGTATGTGTGAGAGAGTATGTATGTATGTGTGAGAGAGTATATATGTATGTGAGAGAGAGTATATATGTATGTGTGAGAGAGTATGTATGTATGTGAGAGAGAGTATATATGTATATGAGAGTGAGTACATATGTATGTGTGAGAGAGTATATATGTATGTGTGAGAGAGTATGTATGTAAGAGAGTATATATGTATGTGTGAGAGAGTATGTATGTATGTGAGAGAGAGTATATATGTATGTATGAGAGAGTATATATGTATGTGAGAGAGAGTATATATGTATGTGAGAGAGAGTATATATGTATGTGTGAGAGAGTATGTATGTATGTGTGAGAGAGTATATATGTATGTGTGAGAGAGTATATATGTATGTGAGAGAGTATGTATGTATGTGTAAGAGAGTATGTATGTATGTGTGAGAGAGTATGTATGTATGTGTGAGAGAGTATATATATGTGTGAGAGAGTATATATGTATGTGTGAGAGAGTATATATGTATGTGTGAGAGAGTATGTATGTATGTATGTGTGAGAGTATGTATGTATGTGTGAGAGAGTATATATGTATGTGTGAGAGAGTATATATGTATGTGAGAGAGTATGTATGTATGTGTAAGAGAGTATGTATGTATGTGTAAGAGAGTATGTATGTATGTGTGAGAGAGTATATATGTATGTGTGAGAGAGTATATATGTATGTGTGAGAGAGTATATATGTATGTGAGAGAGAGTATGTATGTGTGAGCGAGTATGTATGTATGTGTGAGCGAGTATATATGTATGTGAGAGAGTATATATGTATGTAAGAGAGAGTATATATGTATGTGTGAGAGAGTATGTATGTATGTGAGAGAGTATATATGTATGTGAGAGTATGTATGTATGTGTGAGAGTATGTATGTGAGAGAGAGTATGTATGTATGTGAGAGAGAGTATATATGTATGTGAGAGAGTATATATGTATGTGAGAGAGTATATATGTATGTGAGAGAGAGTATATATGTATGTGAGAGTATATATATGTATGTGAGAGAGTATATATGTATGTGAGAGTATATGTATGTGAGTATATATGTATATGAGAGAGTATATATGTATGTGAGAGAGAGTGTATATATATGTATATGAGAGAGTATATGTATGTGAGAGTATATATGTATGTGTGAGAGAGTATATATGTATGTAAGAGAGAGTATATATGTATGTATGTGAGAGAGAGTATATATGTATGTATGAGAGAGTATGTATGTATGTGAGAGAGTATATATGTATGTGTGAGAGAGTATGTATGTATGTGTGAGAGAGTATGTATGTATGTGTGAGAGAGTATATATGTATGTGAGAGAGTATATATGTATGTGAGAGAGAGTATATATGTATGTGAGAGAGTATATATGTATGTGAGAGAGTATATATGTATGTGAGAGAGAGTATATATGTATGTGAGAGAGTATGTGTGTATGTGAGAGAGAGTATATATGTATGTAAGAGAGAGTATATATGTATGTGTGAGAGTATATATGTATGTGTGAGAAAGTATATATGTATGTGTGAGAGAGTATGTATGTATGTGAGAGAGAGTATATATGTATGTATGAGAGAGTATGTATGTATGTGTGAGAGTATGTATGTATGTGAGAGAGAGTATGTATGTATGTGAGAGAGTATATATGTATGTGAGAGAGTATATATGTATGTGAGAGAGTATATATGTATGTGAGAGAGAGTATATATGTATGTGAGAGAGTATATATGTATGTGAGAGTATGAATTATGGCCTAAACGGCCCCTCATATATATGTATGTGTGAGAGAGTATATATGTATGTAAGAGAGAGTATATATGTATATGAGAGTGAGTATATATGTATGTGAGAGAGAGTATATATGTATGTATGTGAGAGAGTATATATGTATGTGTGAGAGTATATATGTATGTGTGAGAGAGTATGTATGTATGTGTGAGAGAGTATGTATGTATGTGTGAGAGAGTATATATGTATGTGAGAGAGTATATATGTATGTGAGAGAGAGTATATATGTATGTGAGAGAGAGTATGAATTATGGCCTAAACGGCCCCTCATATTACTCTCCCTCATACACACACACACACACAGTCTTACTCTCCCTCATACACACACACACACACACAGTCTTACTCTCCCTCATACACACACACACACACAGTCTTACTCCCCCTCATACACACACACACACACACACAGTCTTACTCTCCCTCATACACACACACACACACAGTCTTACTCTCCCTCATACACACACACACAGTCTTACTCTCCCTCATACACACACACACACACACACACAGTCTTACTCTCCCTCATACACACACACACACAGTCTTACTCTCCCTCATACACACACACACACACAGTCTTACTCTCCCTCATACACACACACACACACACACACAGTCTTACTCTCCCTCATACACACACACACACACACAGTCTTACTCTCCCTCATACACACACAGTCTTACTCTCCCTCATACACACACACACACACACTCAGTCTTACTCTCCCTCATACACACACACACACAGTCTTACTCTCCCTCATACACACACACACAGTCTTACTCTCCCTCATACACACACACACACACAGTCTTACTCTCACTCATACACACACACACACACACACACAGTCTTACTCTCACTCACACACACACACACACACACAGTCTTACTCTCCCTCTTACACACACACACACACACACACACACACACAGTCTTACTCTCCCTCAAACACACACTCACTCACACACACACACACACACACACACAGTCTTACTCTCCCTCATACACACAGTCTTACTCTCCCTTGTACACACACACACACACACACAGTCTTACTCTCCCTCATACACACACACACACACACACACACACACACACACACACACAGTCTTACTCTCCCTCGTACACACACACACACACACACACACACACAGTCTTACTCTCCCTCATACACACACTCACACACACACACACACACACACACACACACACACACAGTCTTACTCTCCCTCGTACACATACTGGCTCTCAGACACACAGTCATTGTGCTGGGGCATGTTACCATGGTTACAATCCTTCCTGTGGATGGATGGTAAAAAAAGAAACAGAGGGATAACCTGAGCTGAGCTGAGCTGAGGTGGCCCTGGCTGTGGTTTGGGGGGGGTGTCCAGTGGTTTGGGGGGTGGGGGGTGTCCAGAGGGGCAGTCGTTTTGAGGCTGAAGGTCCACTTCAGTTTGCTTAATACCTTTATAATGAGTTATATGAGTGACAGCGTCAGATTTAATCCTTTTATTGTTTGTTTTCCCTCTTTCTTTCTCTTCTCTGAAGCACTTCTGCTGTCCTTTCAGGGCACAACATGAGCCAGAACAAAGAGCTGGAAACGTCCTTTACTTCCTTTCCCTTCAAAGAGCAAAGAGCATGCTTCCAGTACCTCTAACATCAGTCTCATGTACACATGTTTCAGGTAAACATGTTTCTATGAGGGGCCGTTTAGGCCATAATTCATACTCTCTCTCACATACACACATACTCTCTCTCACATACACATATACTCTCTCTCACATACATATATACTCTCTCTCACATACATATATACTCTTTCTCACATACATATATACTCATTCTCATATACATATATACTCACTCTCACATACATATATACTCTCACACATACATACATACTCTCTCACACATACACATATACTCTCTCTCACATACACATATACTCTCTCGCACATACACATATACTCTCTCTCACATACATATATACTCTCTCTCACATATATACTCTCTCTCACATACATATATACTCATTCTCATATACATATATACTCACTCTCACATACATATATACTCTCACACATACATACATACTCTCTCACACATACATACATACTCTCTCACACATACATATATACTCTCTCTCACATACACATATACTCTCTCTCACATACACATATATTCTCTCTCACATACACATATACTCTCTCACATACATATATACTCTCTCTCACATACATATATACTCTTTCTCATATACATATATACTCATTCTCATATACATATATACTCACTTTCACATACATATATACTCTCTCACACATACATATATACTCTCTCTCACATACATATATACTCACTCTCACATACATACATACTCTCTCACACATACATACATACTCTCTCACACATACATATATACTCACTCTCACATACATATATACTCTCTCTCACATACATATATACTCTCTCACATACATATATACTCACTCTCATATACATATATACTCTCTCACACATACATACATACTCTCTCACACATACATACATACTCTCTCACACATACATATATACTCTCTCACACATACATATATACTCTCACACATACATATTCTCACTCTCACATACATATATTATCACTTCCACATACATATATTTATGTATGTATGAAATAAAAAGTATAGTGGAAACGGAAGTCACTTACATGAAATGGAAAGATTGTGATTGGCTCAGAACTGGCTGGTACCATAGATATAAACAACTACTAGATTCATAATTTGCCCTGTTAAATTACGTCTGCACTGCTACGATAATATGCCATACAGACTCTTGTCCAGTTCCCACGCACCATGGAGAGGGAAGACCAGAGACATGTATTACAACAGGAAATCGGAGTAGTGCATAATATACTATCGCTGCCTAAAACAGGCAGTGTATTGTCCGCGTCTCTTGAGGCCAGGTCAGTGCTGTATCATTCTGCGCTTTCTCACAGCGAGATGAGAGCACTAGCATTAACGCTAGTTTAGCTACCTCAAGAATCCTCAGCAGGCCAGCTTGGACATGCTCGGAGACAGTCTGCAGTCCTGCACGATATAACACTCCACAACACTTTGCCAACTGACTCTCAGTCGAGGAAAAGGTATCAACTAACGTTAGCTTGCTACCAAGTTTAATCGCTGTGCAAACAGACAAATGAACCGTTATCATTTCGTAATCACGTAGTAATGCTAAAAGATAATCACACCACTTGCTAACGTTAGCTAACTAACCAACAAAAGAAAAACGGCCTTGGCTACTTAGACTTGCATTAAACAAGAAAGTGATGTGATTATTTTTTAGCATTAGCTAGTACATGATTACCAAATTATAACGGTTCACTTGTCTGTTTGCGCAGTGAATGAACTCAGTAGTAAGCTAACGTTAGTTGATACCTTTTCCTCTGCCGAGAGTCCCAGGTGCCAAAGTCACTTTGAAAGTGTTGTCGAGTGTCTGTGGACATTACCCTACACTCACTGGAGTGAACATTGCGGTCTAAATAGTGCTCTCATCTCGCTGTAAGCTGTGTTGTGGGTAGGCTAGGCTACAGGGCTGATGCTGGCCTCTCAAGAAGCACTGTTTCAGGTGACGATAATATAATATTTATGGATTACTCCGATTGCCGGTTGGAGGCGAATAACTTTACTGGTCTGCCCTCTCCATGGTGCACGGACGCTGGACAACAGCCTACCAGCCATGGATATAAAAACGTAGATCTATGGCATCAGCCGCTGTGTAACGTTTCAGCGATACTAATATTGAAAAAACTATGTAGGCTATGTAAAAAGAAACAATCATTCATTACTTTTTTTTAGTTGTGTGAAAGTGTCCACATTCTGGAATGAGTTAAATAGCCTGGCCACCGTCGGGCGGTCAAGATTCACGTAAACAAATGGTAGTGTATTGATGGATGCAGACTTCCTCCGATAAAATTGACTGTAACTCGCTTAATTCGCAACTAATTTGAAACATTTTATAAACATGATAAATGTATGCATAACACATGTTAACCTGAATTCCAAATTTCTCACAACATATACGTATTTGTAAAACGCCCTTTGAACTATTATGCTAAAGTTGTCAAAGTTAAGGATAATGTATTGTTTAAAGCTGCTAGAAAGCAGTAGAGGGTGGTTCTTAATTATTAGCTTGGTAGCTCTGATTATTATAACTGTATTAGGCCAGCTGCAAATCTTGGATGTAGTTCGAATCGCAAATGGAGAGCGATTTTCCAGCTTGGAAGCAAAGTGGTGGAAGTCAGATTGCCGAGCTAACAAGGCGTCGTATGACATGGGTATCGGCTGGAAGACATACAAAATATAAAATTTCCACGAAGGTGTGCTCACGGCATATACATAATATGACAATGAGCATAGTAGATTCTAATGTAAAACCACAAGTGTGCCTAGAGTGTAATGCTGTGTAAAATGCAATAAACGATGTACAATTAATACAATTCTGAATGTCTTTATTTAGCAAAAAATAAATTGCATGAAATGTACAAATGGATAATATAATTTGTTTTGGGAAGTAGTACAATGAAGTTCACAGTGCAACTGGTAGTAGCCCAGCTAGCAAGGAAACATTGAATCAATGTTGAATTGATTAAGAGCTGAAAACGCCCCAAAACTTGAACAAATAAGTGTTAATGTTTATAGTTTGCGTCTGCAAAAATGGCAGATAATACCCACAACACAAGGCTGTTTATACGCAGATCGCGGCAGTGCAGATTTGAATAGGGCAACTGAGGATCTGTTTGTAATACAATTATCTATGGTACCAGCCAGCTTCTGAGCCAATCACAATCTTTCCATTTCATGTAAGTGCCTTCCGTTTCCACTATACTTTTTATTTCATACATACATAAATATATGTATGTGGAAGTGATACTATATGTATGTGAGAGTGAGAATATGTATGTGTGAGAGTATATATGTATGTGAGAGAGAGTATATATGTATGTGTGAGAGAGTATGTATGTATGTGAGAGAGAGTATATATGTATGTGATAGACAGTATATATGTATGTGAGAGACAGTATATATGTATGTGAGAGAGAGTATATATGTATGTGAGAGAGTATGTATGTATGTGTGAGAGTATATATGTATGTGAGAGAGTATATATGTATGTGAGAGAGAGTATATATGTATGTGTGAGAGAGTATGTATGTATGTGTGAGAGAGTATGTATGTATGTGAGAGAGAGTATATATGTATGTGAGAGAGAGTATATATGTATGTGAGAGACAGTATATATGTATGTGAGAGACAGTATATATGTGTGAGAGAGTATGTATGTATGTGTGAGAGAGTATGTATGAATGTGTGAGAGAGTATATATGTATGTGAGAGAGAGTATATATGTATGTGAAAGAGTATATATGTATGTGAGAGTATATATGTATGTGTGAGAGTATATGTATGTGAGAGTATGTATGTGTGAGAGAGTATGTATGTATGTGTGAGAGAGTATGTATGTATGTGTGAGAGAGTATATATGTATGTGTGAGAGAGTATATATGTATGTGAGAGAGTATATATGTATGTGTGAGAGAGTATGTATGTATGTGTGAGAGAGTATGTATGTATGTGAGAGAGAGTATATATGTATGTGAGAGAGTATATATGTATGTGAGAGAGAGTATATATGTATGTGAGAGAGAGTATATATGTATGTGTGAGAGAGTATGTGTGAGAGAGTATATATGTATGTGAGAGTGAGAATATGTATGTGTGAGAGTATATATGTATGTGAGAGAGAGTATATATGTATGTGTGAGAGAGTATGTATGTATGTGTGAGAGAGTATGTATGTATGTGTGCGAGAGTATATATGTATGTGAGAGTGAGTATGAATTATGGCCTAAACGGCCCCTCATATGTTTCAGGTACACATGTCTCAGGTACACATGTTTCAGGTACACATGTCTCAGGTACACATGTCTCATGTACACATGTTTCAGGTACACATGTCTCAGGTACACATGTCTCAGGTACACATGTCTCAGGTACACATGTCTCAGGTACACATGTTTCAGGTACACATGTCTCAGGTACACATGTTTCAGGTACACATGTCTCAGGTACACATGTCTCAGGTACACATGTCTCAGGTACACATGTTTCAGGTACACATGTTTCAGGTACAAATGTCTCAGGTACACATGTCTCAGGTACACATGTTTCAGGTACAAATGTCTCAGGTACACATGTCTCAGGTACACATGTCTCATGTACACATGTTTCAGGTACACATGTTTCAGGTACACATGTCTCAGGTACACATGTCTCAGGTACACATGTTTCAGGTACACATGTCTCAGGTACACATGTTTCAGGTACACATGTCTCAGGTACACATGTTTCAGGTACAAATGTCTCAGGTACACATGTCTCAGGTACACATGTCTCATGTACACATGTTTCAGGTACACATGTTTCAGGTACAAATGTCTCAGGTACACATGTCTCATGTACACATGTCTCAGGTACACATGTCTCAGGTACACATGTCTCAGGTACACATGTTTCAGGTACACATGTTTCAGGTACACATTATACATTGCACATTATGTTAAACTGACCAATATTTTTAGATGCCCGAAAATGGGGGGGACTATGTACAAACAGTTCTATAATTTCTAAACGGTTCATCCGATATGGATGGAAATACCCTCAAATTAAAGCTGACAGTCTGCACTTCAACCTCATTGTCATTGTATTCTTTCAAACTCAAAGTGCTAGAGTACAGAAACAAAACAAAAAATGTGTCACTGTCCAATGAATTATGGTGCTCACTGTAACTTCATAATGATGTTTTTATTTCATTTTATTTATTTGTAAGGTTGAAAAGGGTGGCTCACAGTCTACCTAATTTAGCAATGAATCTGGACTGTCAGATTAGCGATTCACCCTCTCACTCCCAATCCCCCGATTCACCCTTTCACTCCCAATCCCCCGATTCACCCTCTCACTCCCAATCCCCAGATTCACCCTCTTTCACTCCCAATCCCCTGATTCACCCTCTCTCACTCCAAATCCCCCGATTCACCCTCTCACTCCCAATCCCCCGATTCACTCTCTCTCACTCCCAATCCCCTGATTCACCCTTTCACTCCCAATCCACGATTCACTCTCTCTCACTCCCAATCCCCTGATTCACCCTCTCTCACTCCCAATCCCCCGATTCACCCTCTTACTCCCAATCCCCCGATTCACTCACTCACTCCCAATCCCCCGATTCACCCTCTCTCACTCCCAATCCCCTGATTCACCCTTTCACTCCCAATCCCCCGATTCACTCTCTCTCACTCCCAATCCCCCGATTCACCCTCTCACTCCCAATCCCCCGATTCACCCTCTCACTCCCAATCCCCTGATTCACCCTCTCTCACTCCCAATCCCGCGATTCACTCTCTCTCACTCCCAATCCCCCGATTCACCCTCTCACTCCCAATCCCCCGATTCACCCTCTCACTCCCAATCCCCTGATTCACCCTCTCTCACTCCCAATCCCCCGATTCACTCTCTCTCACTCCCAATCCCCCGATTCACCCTCTCACTCCCAATCCCCAGATTCACTCTCTCTCACTCCCAATCCCCCGATTCACACACGTGCCAAAGGCAAATTGTGCCAAAAGGCAACTGGTCATTTACTGTACAAAAAACCCCAAATAAGGAAAGACAAGCTGGTGGGGGGGAGGGGGGGGGGGGGGAGCTAGGGGCTGATTGACAGACGGCCTGAATGACACAAGTGACCAGATCCCATTCTTCTGTGTTTTGAAATGTCAGCCCTGTGGACACATAGTACTTTGTGTGGTGGAAACAATTCACTTCCACATGCAGGAATTTCACTTTTCAGTTATTTGGGAAAGTAGCCTAACACACACAAACACACACGCACACACATCAGGATATGACACTGAAAGTGCCATTCTGCTCTGAAATAGTGGTATGTTTTACTAAGCGTAGTTTCCCAGGACTGAGGGCATTCCTCCAGTCTGTGAGGATAATCAGCCTTTGTTGGGAGACAGTGCAGGGCCAACTTTACCCACAAGCCTGTCTGATTAACCCCAGTACTTTTACTGTCTCACACACAGTTATACACACTCACAGAAATACACACACACACTCACAAGAATACACACGCACAGTTATGTACACACTCATGGTAATACACACACACAGTTATACACACTCACAGAAATACACACACAGAAATACACACGCAAAGTTATACACACACTCACAGGAATACACATGCACAGCTATACACACACTCACAGTAATACACACACTCACAGAAATACACACTGGCACACACCAAACTCAGAGACACGCAAACTCACAGACACACTTAGTCTCTCTCAAACACGCATAACTGTGCGTGTGTATTACTATGAGTGTGTGCATAACTGTGTGACAGACACACACACACACACACACACACACACACACACACACACACACACACACACACACAGTCAAACTTAGTCTCTCTCAAACACACACACACACACACACAATTATACAAATCTTTTGTTTTTACCCTCTTCCGTACACCAGTCCTTGCAAGTTCAAGTAGAGTTTAAAGGTGAAAGGTCAAAGCCGTTTGGTTTCTGGGGTGAGGTTTGGGGGGGGGGGGGCAGACAAATATGCTGAACGAACCCTAACCCTGCTTTCATTCCTTACACATCTACGCAAAGCACGAGTCTCATATTCACATGCACACGTAAATGTACTACGCGCACATTATTTTTATAAAGTATTTATGAGTATTTTTATAACGTATTTATGCAGGTTTTTTTGTGTCGTTTTTAGAAGGAAATTTTAACTTTTTACTCCATTACATTTTCAATTCTCTTCCGTTTAATCCTTGGCTTTGCTTTATGCTCGATGGTGCAACACTGTCTGGTGGCTGCTCATCTGTGCATGTATACAGGCACATATGCTACTAGCAAACGTTACCTGTGTGGACAGTATAATATGCTAAGGTGTGTTCGCTAACTATAGCTTCCAAGTCACTTGCTCATATTACTGAGCATACTACCAATACAAAGAGAACATTTTAATGCTTACTTTCAATCCACTTAGATTCACTGTGGTCAGAGCAACACAGAATTACAATATTATAAACTAACCAATGACATCAAGAGCAAACTTTAGATAGGATATAGTTGTACTTATAGTTGTACACACATCTCTGCTCTCTCTAATCAGCTGATCTCAGACCAGCTTGGTTCACACTGGGCCATTGGGTGGAAGGCCCAGCCAGGCCAAGATACCAAGAGCATTATTGTCAGCCAATCAGAGTGCTGAACACAGGGTAGCAGGAAGCATTATCCTCAGCCAATCATAGTGCTGGACACAGGGTAGCAGGAAGCATTATCCTCAGCCAATCATAGTGCTGGACACAGGGTAGCAGAAATCATTATCCTCAGCCTTTTTTGCAAATAAAGTTGAGAATATAAGAGAGCAAATTACTTCCCCTGACCGAGTTATACATGCCAATAGGGACATCAAGTTATTTTAGCAACGTTGAACCTGTGTCACTGTCATTTTTATTGGAAACTATATCCCACATGAAATCAACCACGTGCAGCCTTGATATAATCCCCACAAAATTTCTTAGAGGTTATTAACATAATTGGACCCAGTATTTTATCAATTATTAATAGTTCGTTGGATTAAGGCATTCTTCCTTCTGTTTTTAAACATACTGTGGTCCAACCTCTTTTAAAGAAACCTAACCTTGATCCCTTGGTTCTTAACAATTTTAGGCCCATTTCTAAACTTCCATTTTTATCAAAGGTTTTAGAGAAAGTGGTATCAGCCCAGCTTTGAGCTTTTATGTGTCATAATAACATCATTGAGAAATTTCAGAGCTTTACATAGTACAGAAACTGCCCTCCTCAAGGTAAGCAATGATCTGATTTTAGCAGCCGACAAGAGGACAAATGCTATTTTAATTATTTTAGACCTAAGTGCAGCCTTTGACACTGTAGATCACGCCATTTTAATTGACCGTCTTAACACCTGGGTTGGCATCAAGGACACTGCAATTGGTTGGTTTTATTCCTACCTTTTAGCAAAAGCCTTTGTGGTCACCATAGGTAACTACACATCTTCTACAACTCATATTACTTGTGGTGTACCGCAAGGTTCTATTTTAGGTCCAATTTTATTTTCAATCTATATGCTGCCTCTTGGCCGAATTATCCAAAGACACAATGTCTCTTTTCATTGCTACACAGACGACACACAGATATACCTTCCCCTGAGACCTGGTGACTCAAACAGCCTAGCTGCGGTTGTAGATTGCCTCAATGATATCAACTGTTGGATGGCACAAACTTTTCTTCAGCTCAATAACTCAAAATCAGAAATCATATTGTTCAGTCCCCCAAATTCTATCAGTCTTACTGAGAGTGGCTTTGGTCCTCTGTTCGCAAATGTGAAGCCCATTGCCAGAAACTTGGGAGTACTATTTGACTCTGATCTAAACTTCGAACCACAAATTTAAAAAACTGACAGTCCTGTTTCCTTCAACTGAGAACCATTTCCAGAATCAAACCAATACTATCACACAGCGACCTGGAAAAAGTAATCCACGCCCTAACCTTCTCACGACTAGACTACTGCAACTCCCTCCTTTCTGGCATCAACCAAAAGTCACTCTCTCGCCTCCAACTAGTTCAGAATGCAGCAGCTAGGCTTCTTACTGGTTCTAACAGACAACATCACATCACCCCAATCCTGGCTTTTCTCCATTGGCTCCCTATTCGGTTTTGAATCGACTTTAATATTTTACTGAACACTTTTAAAGCACGTTTGGTTCTGGCTCAAAGCTACATAACAGATATGTTGACCCCATATGAGCCAGTGTGCAGCCTTAGATCCTCAGGTGGGGCCCTCCTGGCTGTTTCAAAGTCTAGACTAAAAACTAAAGGTGACCGCGCCTTTTCCGTCAGGGCCCCTCGGCTTTGGAACGACCTGCCTGAGGAGATAAGGCTAGCAGAATCAAAGTGTCTGTCAAAGCAATTTGTAAACTGTGTTTTTAAAGGTGCTATATAAATAAAGTTATTATTATTATTATCCTCAGCCAATCAGATTGCATGACATGGCAGCAGGAAGCATAGCTAATTACTTCCAGTTTAATGAGAGGAGAGAGAGAACTGTGTTGTGTGCATGTGTGTGTGTGTATCCATGCATGTGTGAGATAGACTATGTGAGCATGTGTGCATCTCTGCGAATGTGATGTGTGTGTGTGTGTGTGTGTGTGTGAATATTTGGGCGTGTGTGTGTGTGTGTGTGTGTGTGTGAATATTTGGGCGTGTGTGTGTGTGTGTGTGTGTGTGTGTGTGTGTGTGTATGTGTGCATGTATGTATTAGTCAGCACACAAGATCACTGCTGACACAGCCACACACAATGAATTAGGCCTGATGCAAGTCTGCAGGTTGGGGGGGCAGAGGCCATGTGACCTCGTCTGATTACCGGCTGGAAGAGCAGGGTGTGACCTCTGACCCCGGTGGACCCATGTGACAGAGGCAGACACACGGCCCATTCACACACGGGAGGAGCCGAGCCGCCCCAGACAGCGGGACTGTCAGACGGGCCGGGGTGTCGGCGTAGAGCCAGGCTCGGGCCCTCCCTCCAGGCAGAGGCACTTAGAGACGGCGGGATTCTCACGGTAATGAGCCCTTCAGCACTGTGCTGAGTCACAGGACCAAGCGCCTGGCCCCCACACCACCCCCCATCCACCAACCAGCCCCCACCCCACCTCCCACCCACCAACCAGCCCCAACACCACCTCCCACACGTCAGCCAACCCCAACACCACCCCCCCTCACGGTAACCAGCCCCAACACCCGCCTGGCTCCACACCACCTCCCACCCACCAACCAGCCCCCACACCAACTCCAGCTACCCTTTAACTGGGTCCACACCACCTCCCGCTACCCGCTAACTGGCTCCACACCACCTCCCACACGCAAACTAGCCCCGGCTGCCAGTAATCAGACCCACCCCCACCCCTACACACACTAACCGGCCTCCAACCCTCACACATGCTACATGCTACATGCTAAAGGACACACACAGGGCAGTGAAGACGAAGACCAAAAACATGCAAAACCACCAAAAATTCAGCATCACGACTAATTAATTAATTAATTACTTTCGTTTGTTTGTTTGTTCCTCAGGGACAGAACACTTCAAAACACTACATTACCCAGGCTACCCTGCGATACACAGAACCGCTCATAGGTAATTTACATTGGTACACCTGAAGCATGTCCTGTCCTGATGGGATGGGCTTTTAAATAGCGGAAAGCCGTTGCCATGCTAATGTGCTAATGTGCTAATGCGAATGTGGGGTGGGCCACTAGACCAGTGCAGTCTGGGCAGGTGGGCTGGTTCTAGAGCAGGTAGGCTGGTTCTGGGCAGGTTCTGGAGCAGGTGGGAAGGTTCTGGGGAAGGTGGACTGGTTCTGGCCCTGTATCGGGTGCTGCCCAAGACCTGCACATCACCGTCCAATCACAGCTGTGCATTCCAGGACCACGCCACACACATACCGCTCTCACATTTCCTCCCCATCTTTCCACCTGAATCTGCTGCCACAGTAACCCCCCCCCGAGTGAAAAGCTGGGCCCTTCAGCTCTTATCCGTCAGGTTGTGCACTTCACTGCGCTCTCCGTGCGGGGCCCAGAGGAGTGGTGGCAGGCCCATTAAAGCCCTGTTAAAACACTTCTGATGTTGTCAGCGCAACGCAACGCAACACGGATACACGCCCACGCCGCCCGCCAAAGCCGCCAAAGCCGTTTCTGCCACACAGGTGCGAGATGTGCAGCTGCCTAATTCCACCATCAAACTTTCATAGCTTTCCACACACAGCTCCGCCTCTGACCTGCTCTGCTGAGCCTTTTAAAGCCCTTTAAACGCCCCCCCCCACCCCCCTCCCTTTACACCGAGCACCGGTCGCACTTTTAGAGACACCACCTCAGGCTGAATTACATTTTATCAGCGCTCAGACCTCCCCCCCCAGCACATTCTCAGAAGCGTTCTGCCTCAGGGGACAGGAGATGGACCTGTTATTAATTTTAATATTTCCACAGAGTGGTACACATCCCAAGATCGCAACTTTCATTTCTTTTCTTTATTTTTAACAGGCTGTGTTGTGAAGGAGGAAGAGGATAAATGGAGAAGCAGGGGCCACAGCGACTAGAGCTCCATACTCTGCACCACCCACAGCGACTAGAGCTCCACACTCTACACCACCCACAGCGACTAGAGCTCCACACTCTACACCACCCACAGCGACTAGAGCTCCACACTCTACACCACCCACAGCGACTAGAGCTCCACACTCTACACCACCCACAGCGACTAGAGCTCCACACTCTACACCACCCACAATCACATGCAGAGGGGGAGAGAGAGAGAGAGAGAGAGAGAGAGAGTGAGAGAGTGAGAGAGAGAGTGAGAGAGTGAGAGAGTGAGAGAGAGAGAGAGTGAGAGAGTGAGAGAGTGAGAGAGTGAGAGAGAGAGAGAGAGAGAGAGAGAGAGAGAGAGAGGGGAAAGGACTGAGAGCCCCAGTGTGAGTGACAGGCCTCTTTCTCCACATCACAGAACTGTTGCTACATCTCATTGGCTAGCAGTGCTGACCAATCAAAAACAGAAAAGGCTAAAC
Source organism: Ilyophis sp. 1 JC-2022 (assembly GCA_022702515.1). Lineage (NCBI taxonomy): Eukaryota > Metazoa > Chordata > Actinopteri > Anguilliformes > Synaphobranchidae > Ilyophis > Ilyophis sp. 1 JC-2022. The sequence goes on from CM040402.1 coordinate 128,682,139, forward strand.
AGAAAGGAAGGGGATAGGTTTAAAGCAAATTCATAGTCACCAAAAAAGTATGCATGCGGACGTCCGCAGGGTCTGCGTGGACCTAAATGACATCATAGCAGCAGACCTGTCTGCACTGACCTGTCTGCACTGACCTGTCTGCACTGACCTGTCTGCACTCACCTGTCTGCACTGACCTGTCTGCACTCACCTGTCTGCACTGACCTGTCTGCACTGACCTGTCTGCACTGACCTGTCTGCACTGACCTGTCTGCACTAACCTGTCTGCACTGACCTGTCTGCACTGACCTGTCTGCACTGACCTGTCTGCACTAACCTGCACTCACTGCACTGCACACTGACCTGTCTGCACGGAGCTGTCTGCACTAACCTGTCTGCACTAACCTGTCTGCACTGACCTGTCTGCACTAACCTGTCTGCACTGACCTGTTGTTTCACCTACAACAAGCGTACCTTCTGCAGACCGCAATCTTCTTCCGTGAAGGACGCCATTGTTGTTTGCAATTTGTGCTAAAAAATGACGGGAAATCTTGTCTGCAAAGGGGGGTTGGTACGCTCAACTATAAGAACTATAGAAACACCCTTACTCCGCCCACGAGCCCCATAGCCAATCAGGAACGTGCAGGTGTCTAAAGGGTATGGGTTCAAGTCCCAGCTGCCCTTGTACCCTTCAGCAGGTTATTTAAGGGTTAGGGTTAGGTTATAACCCTAACCCTAACTGTCTCAGGGAATTATCCAGCTGCAGAATGGATTGTATGTGTAAATGTAATCTGTGTGAAGTCTACTGTACAATCCACACACAAGAGATGGGATGCAATTCAATGCAAGTATGTCTCAGTGTAAAGGTATGTATAGCGTCTGTGTGAAGATAGATAATTAAAAGTGGTGATGGATGTTGGATGTTGCCAGTGTGTGTGGGGGGGTTAGGAAGTCCCCACAATGATAGGAATACAAACTTGTGTGTGTGTGTGTGTGTGTGTGTGTGTGTCTGTGCGTGTGTGTGCGTGCATGCTGGTGAATGGAGAAGCTGGTGTTTGTGCGTGTGTGTGTGTGTGTGTGTGTGTGTGCGTGCGTGCGTGCGTGCGTGCGTGTGTGCGCGTGTGTGTGTGTGTGTGAGTGTGTGTGTGTGTGTGTGTGCGTGTGTGTGTGTGTGTGTGTGTGCAGGTAAACGCAGAAGCTGGTATCCATGAGGAATGGCACACGCGGTCCTCCTGCACAATGGCGCATATTTGGCGCGATGCGGGAGCTGATATCATGAGCGCCGCGCGACAAAGAGCCGCTTCTCTGGGCGGGAGACGGACCGTGAGAAAGCCGCCTGTTCTGCACTTTAACATTGAGCTGCTTCATTCACAGCAACTCATTACCATCCGCAACGCTACAAACACGACCATTCCTCTGCGGCCTGCACCCACACACAGGCCACGGGACGCCAAAAACACCCCCCCTCTCTCTCTCTCTCACGGAGGAGTGGAGGAACGAGAGAGGAAGAGCGGACCGCAGATGAGAGGAAGAGGACGGCAGAGGAGAAGAAGAGGATGGAAGAGGAGAGGAAGAGGACGAGAAAGAAGATGAAGAGGACGTTTGTTGGTAACAGGGGTACTCCTCAGGTAGGATCTGGAAGACGTGAGGAGCTACATATACATACATACATACATACATACAATCGCACACATGCATGCATACATATGCGCGCACGCACGCACGCACGCACGCACGCACGCACGCACGCACGCACACACACAAGCAGCTTGCTGAGTATGGCTGTAAGTGTCAGTGTGTCCAGAACGGAGAGGTCACCCAAAGACAGGGAGGCGGAGGAAAGCGGGAGGCGGGGGGGGTAATGTCTGGCAGATGACAGATCCCTGAATTCCTTCCTCGCGCCTACAGGACAGACGCGGCTCTCAGGAACACTGCGTCTTTATCCCGGTGCTCCATTGCGGAATGGCCCGTGACCCAGTCACTGGCAGGAGCATAGAAACGGGCCTTTCACAGGACGGCCCCGGGGTCCTAATCTCACAGCGGCGCGCGCGAACAAAGCGGGCCCCAGTCCGGCCGCCTCCCCGAGCCCTCTGCCCCGCCTTGGCCTCACAGGATGGGCAGCAGAAACCACACACAAACACGTCTTAAAAACACACTGAGCCGCCTCTGACATCGCGAACCCTAACCCTAACTCTGTCTCTCTCTGTCTCTCTCTGTCTCTCTCTGTCTCTCTCTGTCTCTCTCCGTCTCTCTCCGTCTCTCTGTGTCTCTCTCTTTCTTTCACACACCATCTCATCTCTCTCTCTTTCATGGTCTCATGTTTCAAAATGCTTTATTGGAATGAAATACATTTGTAAATATTGCCATCTCTCTCTCTCTCTCTCTCTCTCTCTGAGTCCCGCCCACATACCCACCTGACATTCTGACTCTGTTGTTCAGGGGGGGGAGGCAGGGAACAGGACAATGGACTGCAGTCACAGAAACTAATTGTCCACATAATTATGGTAATTGTGTTTTATTAAAATAATGAGTGGTTTCTCAGTACAATGGGACAGAAGCACGGGAATGTGGGGGTGGCCAGAGAGCCCCAAGCTATGGAGCCTCAAAGGGCAGCATTGGGAATGGGCCCCATCCATGGCACAGAGAGAGAGAGAGAGAGAGAGAGAGAGAGAGGCAAACTCCTCCACACTACTGCACACTCCACTCCTCCACACTACTGCACACTCCACTCCTCCACACGACTGCACACTCCACTCCTCCACACTACTGCACACTCCACTCCTCCACACGACTGCTCACCCCACTCCTCCACACGACTGCTCACCCCACTCCTCCACACGACTGCTCACCCCACTGCTCCACACGACTGCTCACCCCACTCCTCCACACTACTGCTCACCCCACTCCTCCACACGACTGCTCACCCCACTCCTCCACACGATTGCTCACCCCACTCCTCCACACTACTGCTCACCCCACTCCTCCACACGACTGCTCACCCCACTCCTCCACACTACTGCTCACCCCACTCCGGGAAACTACTACATAATCCACATCCAGGTCTTACTTCTCACCCCACACCGTCACTATGCCCGTCACTATTTTCTTGATGAACTGTTTATGACTGGAGGATAATGTTAGCGTGCAGCGAGAGGCTAGTGTCGCGTTAATGACAGATTTGTGGAGTACAGTGAGAAGTTAGTAGCCAGCAGTGAGAGCAAGTGTGCAAGCGTGCGTATACTTAGGTGTGCAAGCCTGCGTGCGTGTGTATACTTAGGAGTGTGCAAGCGTGCGTGTGTGTGTGTATACTAAGGAGTGTGCAAGCCTGCGTGTGTGTGTATACTTAGGAGTGTGCAAGAAGCGTGCGTGTGTGCGTATACTTAGGAGTGTGCGTGCGTGCATGTGTATACTAAGGAGTGTGCAAGTGTGCGTGTGTGTGTATACTTAGGAGTGTGCAAGCGTGCGTGTGTGTGTATACTTAGGAGTGTGCAAGTGTGCGTGTGTGTGTATACTTAGGAGTGTGCAAGCGTGCGTGTGTGTGTATACTTAGGAGTGTGCAAGCGTGCGTGTGTGTGTATACTTAGGAGTGTGCAAGCGTGCGTGCGTGTGTATACATAGGAGTGTGCGTGCGTGCGTGTGTGCGTATGCTTAGGAGTGTGCGTGTGTGTGTGTATGTATACTTAGGAGTGTGCGTGTGTGTGTATACTTAGGAGTGTGCAAGCGTGCGTGTGTGTGTATACATAGGAGTGTGCAAGAAGCGTGCGTGTGTGCGTATGATTAGGAGTGTGCGTGTGTGTGTGTATGTATACTTAGGAATGTGCGTGCGTGCGTGTGTATACTTAGGAGTGTGCAAGCGTGCGTGTGTGTGTATGCTTAGGAGTGTGCGTGTGTGTGTATACTTAGGAGTGTGCGTGCGTGTGTATACTTAGGAGTGTGCAAGCGTGCGTGCGTATACTTAGGAGTGTGCAAGCGTGCGTGCGTGTGTATACATAGGAGTGTGCGTGCGTGCGTGTGTATACTTAGGAGTGTGCAAGTGTGCGTGCATGTGTGTATGCTTAGGAGTGTGCGTGCGTGTGTATACTTAGGAGTGTGCATGCGTGTGTATACTTAGGAGTGTGCAAGCGTGCGTGTGTGTGCAAGCGTGCGTGTGTGTGAAAGATGCATTAACAGCACAGTCAGCTACACACACAAACTCTCCTCCCCAGCAGAAAGCTGTCCTCACATGACAGAGGCAGATAACAAACGGCTCATCACACTGAATCGCACACAGCGCTCCTGTTTGCCTTTGCTTTGAAAGGTTTACAATAAAAAATAACTAATTCTAAATAAAAATGGAGCAAGTAAACAACACAACATAGATTATGTACAGAATAACAACGTACACACGCCATGTTTCTATCCTTGTTTTTCTTTGTGCAAAGGCAGGGGACAGTGAGTGTTTTCCTGGCACAGAAACTCAGAGCAAGCTGTCCGTCTGTGTCGCTGACTCTCTCTTCCATTTGCGCTCGGTCACACGTTAGAACGGCTTCGTTTCAGGAAAATTCAGGCGCTCTCTCAGGAATACAGAGCAATAAATCCTGTCCGGTCGTTGTCCTACACAAATAAACTAGACAAAGTGTTGATTTAAAAATGTGAGTTTGGAAAAGAGGAGACCCCCTTTCCTGAGAGAGCTTTCCGGAAAGTCTGTAAACACGGATCGGTTTGGTTCAGGAGTCGCCGCGGGATCACGGATCGGTTTGGTTCAGGAGTCGCCGCGGGATCACGGATCGGTTTGGTTCAGGAGTCGCCGCGGGATCACGGATCGGTTTGGTTCAGGAGTCGCCGCGGGATCACGGATCGGTTTGGTTCAGGAGTCGCCGCGGGATCACGGAGTGACAGCCCATCTGCGCAGACATGTACACACAACACTGCCTGCGCATCTACAGATCAGGCTGTCTGTGCAGGCCCCGACCGTGAGAGTGGGTGTGAGTTAGTGAGTGAGTGAATGAGAGTGAGCCAGTCAGTGAGTGGATGAGTGAGTGAATGAGAGTGAGTCAGTGAGTGGATAAATGAGTGAATGCACAACAATGCACCATCATTTCACCGTACTGTCCCACAATGCACCATCTTTCACCATACTGTCCCACAATGCACCATCTTTCACCATACTGTCCCACAATGCACCACCTTTTCCCCATACTGTCCCACAATGCACCACCTTTTCCCCATACTGTCCCACAATGCACCACCTTTTCCCCATACTGTCCCACAATGCACCACCTTTTCCCATACTGTCCCACAATGCACCACCTTTTCCCATACTGTCCCACAATGCACCACCTTTTCCCCATACTGTCCCACAATGCACCACCTTTTCCCCATACTGTCCCACAATGCACCACCTTTTCCCATACTGTCCCATAATGCACCACCTTTTCCCCATACTGTCCCACAATGCACGTTTTCCCCATACTGTGATATACTGTCCCACAATGCACCATGTTTTCCCCATACTGTCCCACAATGCACCACATTTTCCCCATAATGTCCCACAATGCATCACATTTTCCCCATACAGTGGCATACAAAATGCACCATGTTGTGACCCTAGACTGCCAGAAAGCCCACGCAGGGTGGTGACCAACAGCTTCAGGTAGCGTCCGATTTCCCCATTCACCAGCCCAGCGAATCGCATCACAAGATAGTCACACAGACACACACACAGACATACACTGCAGGCAAAATTGCGGAACACACACTCTCACACACTCCTGAGCGGGGGCAGACATTGAACGCTCACCCCTGCAGAGGTCTCACAAAAAGGCCATTCAGACCACCGCACGTCACACCCGTACGGGAACCCTAAACGCTCCCATTGTTCCAGAGGGACCTTTCTCAGGCCGGACCCCATCCCACAGAGACGCCATTATAGACCCGCTTTACTTATAGACCCGCTTTACTTAGAAACCCATTAAGTATGCTGCACACATGTCATATTCTCAGAGGGGAAAGAGACCATTACTATCACTGGATATGGCCCAGGCTGGATCACCTCCTACACGGCTCACTGAGTGGAACCATTACTATCACTGGATACACAACATTGCCCTGAGTGGAACCATTACTATCACTGGATACACAACATTGCCCTGAGTGGAACCATTACTATCACTGGATACACAGCATTGCCCTGAGTGGAACCATTACTATCACTGGATACACAGCATTGCCCTGAGTGGAACCATTACTATCACTGGATACACAGCATCGCCCTGAGTGGAACCATTACTATCACTGGATACACAACATCGCCCTGAGTGGAACCATTACTATCACTGGATACACAACATTGCCCTGAGTGGAACCATTACTATCACTGGATACACAACATCGCCCTGAGTGGAACCATTACTATCACTGGATACACAGCATTGCCCTGAGTGGAACCATTACTATCACTGGATACACAGCATTGCCCTGAGTGGAACCATTACTATCACTGGATACACAGCATCGCCCTGAGTGGAACCATTACTATCACTGGATACACAACATTGCCCTGAGTGGAACCATTACTATCACTGGATACACAGCATTGCCCTGAGTGGAACCATTACTATCACTGGATACACAGCATCGCCCTGAGTGGAACCATTACTATCACTGGATACACAACATCGCCCTGAGTGGAACCATTACTATCACTGGATACACAGCATCGCCCTGAGTGGAACCATTACTATCACTGGATACACAGCATCGCCCTGAGTGGAACCATTACTATCACTGGATACACAGCATTGCCCTGAGTGGAACCATTACTATCACTGGATACACAACATCGCCCTGAGTGGAACCATTACTATCACTGGATACACAGCATCGCCCTGAGTGGAACCATTACTATCACTGGATACACAGCATTGCCCTGAGTGGAACCATTACTATCACTGGATACACAGCATCGCCCTGAGTGGAACCATTACTATCACTGGATACACAACATTGCCCTGAGTGGAACCATTACTATCACTGGATACACAGCATTGCCCTGAGTGGAACCATTACTATCACTGGATACACAACATTGCCCTGAGTGGAACCATTACTATCACTGGATACACAACATCGCCCTGAGTGGAACCATTACTATCACTGGATACACAGCATTGCCCTGAGTGGAACCATTACTATCACTGGATACACAACATTGCCCTGAGTGGAACCATTACTATCACTGGATACACAACATTGCCCTGAGTGGAACCATTACTATCACTGGATACACAACATTGCCCTGAGTGGAACCATTACTATCACTGGATACACAACATCGCCCTGAGTGGAACCATTACTATCACTGGATACACAACATCGCCCTGAGTGGAACCATTACTATCACTGGATACACAACATCGCCCTGAGTGGAACCATTACTATCACTGGATACACAACATCGCCCTGAGTGGAACCATTACTATCACTGGATACACAACATCGCCCTGAGTGGAACCATTACTATCACTGGATACACAACATTGCCCTGAGTGGAACCATTACTATCACTGGATACACAGCATTGCCCTGAGTGGAACCATTACTATCACTGGATACACAACATTGCCCTGAGTGGAACCATTACTATCACTGGATACACAACATTGCCCTGAGTGGAACCATTACTATCACTGGATACACAACATTGCCCTGAGTGGAACCATTACTATCACTGGATACACAACATTGCCCTGAGTGGAACCATTACTATCACTGGATACACAACATTGCCCTGAGTGGAACCATTACTATCACTGGATACACAACATCGCCCTGAGTGGAACCATTACTATCACTGGATACACAACATCGCCCTGAGTGGAACCATTACTATCACTGGATACACAACATCGCCCTGAGTGGAACCATTACTATCACTGGATACACAACATTGCCCTGAGTGGAACCATTACTATCACTGGATACACAACATTGCCCTGAGTGGAACCATTACTATCACTGGATACACAACATTGCCCTGAGTGGAACCATTACTATCACTGGATACACAACATCGCCCTGAGTGGAACCATTACTATCACTGGATACACAACATTGCCCTGAGTGGAACCATTACTATCACTGGATACACAACATTGCCCTGAGTGGAACCATTACTATCACTGGATACACAACATTGCCCTGAGTGGAACCATTACTATCACTGGATACACAACATTGCCCTGAGTGGAACCATTACTATCACTGGATACACAACATCGCCCTGAGTGGAACCATTACTATCACTGGATACACAACATCGCCCTGAGTGGAACCATTACTATCACTGGATACACAACATTGCCCTGAGTGGAACCATTACTATCACTGGATACACAACATTGCCCTGAGTGGAACCATTACTATCACTGGATACACAACATTGCCCTGAGTGGAACCATTACTATCACTGGATACACAACATCGCCCTGAGTGGAACCATTACTATCACTGGATACACAGCATTGCCCTGAGTGGAACCATTACTATCACTGGATACACAACATCGCCCTGAGTGGAACCATTACTATCACTGGATACACAACATTGCCCTGAGTGGAACCATTACTATCACTGGATATACACAGCATTGCCGTGAGTGGAATTAAAATAGCTGTAGTTTTATAGGAGCTCTAGTTTCAGAAATAGGAGTCTGGTTTTAAAAAAACACCATTAAGCTAAAGGACCTTTAATCTTCCTCCCTCCCTCCCTCATCTCTCCTGGGGTGTCCAAGGGAGCCAGAGACTCATAGGCCCACAGATTCTGTCTTACTATGGGCCTGATTAACTAAGACCTTTTAGCATATGCAAGACCAATAACACAACCAATGATTGGTGCAAAACAAATTCCATGACCAATCATTGGTCATGTTACTGGTTTTGCATGCGCTAAAAGGTCTTAGTAAATCAGACCCGGTGTGAGGGGTGTGAGGGGCCTGTAGGGGGCGTATAGTCCTTAGTGTCTTTCCTGTGTTTATGTATTTACGACAGAGGCTCCATGTGACGCAGCAGAGTAGGCTCACAAGCTGAGTTTCACTAAAGGAGTGAATGAGATTCCTGAACCCCGCCCCCCGGCTCCTAAACTGGTGGGCGCAGCCCTGGCACTGGTACACAAAGGCCTGGCCTGCAGAGAGAGCTGTAATAACACACAGCCATACCTTCTACAGGGGAGCAGAGAGAGCCGTAATAACACACGGCCATACCTTCTACAGGGGAGCAGAGAGAGCCGTAATAACACACAGCCATACCTTCTACAGGGGAGCAGAGAGAGCCGTCATAACACACAGCCATACCTTCTACAGGGGAGCAGAGAGAGCCGTAATAACACACAGCCATACCTTCTACAGGGGAGCAGAGAGAGCCGTAATAACACACAGCCATACCTTCTACAGGAGAGCAGAGAGAGCCGTAATAACACACAGCCATACCTTCTACAGGGGAGCAGAGAGAGCCGTAATAACACACAGCCATACCTTCTACAGGGGAGCAGAGAGAGCCGTAATAACACACGGCCATACCTTCTACAGGGGAGCAGAGAGAGCTGTAATAACACACAGCCATACCTTCTACAGGGGAGCAGAGAGAGCCGTAATAACACACAGCCATACCTTCTACAGGGGAGCAGAGAGAGCCGTAATAACACACAGCCATACCTTCTACAGGGGAGCAGAGAGAGGCGTAATAACACGGCCATACCTTCTACAGGGGAGCAGAGAGAGCCGTAATAACACACAGCCATACCTTCTACAGGGGAGCAGAGAGAGCCGTAATAACACACAGCCATACCTTCTACAGGGGAGCAGAGAGAGCTGTAATAACACACAGCCATACCTTCTACAGGGGAGCAGAGAGAGCCGTAATAACACACAGCCATACCTTCTACAGGGGAGCAGAGAGAGCCGTAATAACACACAGCCATACCTTCTACAGGGGAGCAGAGAGAGCCGTAATAACACACAGCCATACCTTCTACAGGGGAGCAGAGAGAGCCGTAATAACACACAGCCATACCTTCTACAGGGGAGCAGAGAGAGCCGTAATAACACACGGCCATACCTTCTACAGGGGAGCAGAGAGATCCGTAATAACACACAGCCATACCTTCTACAGGGGAGCAGAGAGAGCCGTAATAACACACGGCCATACCTTCTACAGGGGAGCAGAGAGAGGCGTAATAACACGGCCATACCTTCTACAGGGGAGCAGAGAGAGGCGTAATAACACGGCCATACCTTCTACTGGGGAGCAGAGAGAGGCGTAATAACACGGCCATACCTTCTACAGGGGAGCAGAGAGAGCCGTAATAACACGGCCATACCTTCTACAGGGGAGCAGAGAGAGCCGTAAAAACACACAGCCATACCTTCTACAGGGGAGCAGAGAGAGCCGTAATAACACACAGCCATACCTTCTACAGGGGAGCAGAGAGAGCCGTAATAATACGGCCATACCTTCTACAGGGGAGCAGAGAGAGCCGTAATAACACACAGCCATACCTTCTACAGGGGAGCAGAGAGAGCTGTAATAACACACGGCCATACCTTCTACAGGGGAGCAGAGAGAGCCGTAATAACACACAGCCATACCTTCTACAGGGGAGCAGAGAGAGCCGTAATAACACACAGCCATACCTTCTACAGGGGAGCAGAGAGAGCCGTAATAACACACAGCCATACCTTCTACAGGGGAGCAGAGAGAGCCGTAATAACACACAGCCATACCTTCTACAGGAGAGCAGAGAGAGTCGTAATAACACACAGCCATACCTTCTACAGGGGAGCAGAGAGAGCTGTAATAACACACAGCCATACCTTCTACAGGGGAGCAGAGAGAGCCGTAATAACACGGCCATACCTTCTACAGGGGAGCAGAGAGAGCCGTAATAACACACAGCCATACCTTCTACAGGAGAGCAGAGAGAGCCGTAATAACACACAGCCATAACTTCTACAGGGGAGCAGAGAGAGCCGTAATAACACACAGCCATACCTTCTACAGGGGAGCAGAGAGAGCCGTAATAACACACAGCCATACCTTCTACAGGGGAGCAGAGAGAGCCGTAATAACACACAGCCATACCTTCTACAGGGGAGCAGAGAGAGCCGTAATAACACACAGCCATACCTTCTACAGGGGAGCAGAGAGAGCCGTAATAACACACAGCCATACCTTCTACAGGGGAGCAGAGAGAGCTGTAATAACACACAGCCATACCTTCTACAGGGGAGCAGAGAGAGCCGTAATAACACACAGCCATACCTTCTACAGGGGAGCAGAGAGAGCCGTAATAACACACAGCCATACCTTCTACAGGGGAGCAGAGAGAGCCGTAATAACACACAGCCATACCTTCTACAGGGGAGCAGAGAGAGCCGTAATAACACACAGCCATACCTTCTACAGGGGGGCAGAGAGAGCTGTAATAACACACAGCCATACCTTCTACAGGGGAGCAGAGAGAGCCGTAATAACACACAGCCATACCTTCTACAGGGGAGCAGAGAGAGCCGTAATAACACACAGCCATACCTTCTACAGGGGAGCAGAGAGAGCTGTAATAACACACGGCCATACCTTCTACAGGGGAGCAGAGAGAGCCGTAATAACACACAGCCATACCTTCTACAGGGGAGCAGAGAGAGCCGTAATAACACACAGCCATACCTTCTACAGGGGAGCAGAGAGAGCCGTAATAACACACAGCCATACCTTCTACAGGGGAGCAGAGAGAGCCGTAATAACACACAGCCATACCTTCTACAGGGGAGCAGAGAGAGCCGTAATAACACACAGCCATACCTTCTACAGGGGAGCGAGCAGAGAGAGCCGTAATAACACACAGCCATACCTTCTACAGGGGAGCAGAGAGAGCCGTAATAACACACAGCCATACCTTCTACAGGGGAGCAGAGAGAGCCGTAATAACACGGCCATACCTTCTACAGGGGAGCAGAGAGAGCCGTAATAACACACAGCCATACCTTCTACAGGGGAGCAGAGAGAGCTGTAATAACACACAGCCATAACTTCTACAGGGGAGCAGAGAGAGCTGTAATAACACACAGCCATACCTTCTACAGGGGAGCAGAGAGAGCCGTAATAACACACAGCCATACCTTCTACAGGGGAGCAGATCTGTGAAAATAAATATATGAGTGTGTGGATAAATATCAATAAACAGCGATCTGTGGCATGAGAAGCTTCCTGCTGGAGAGCGGAGCGCTAACAGAGCGCTAACAGAGTGGTCACGCTCTCTGACTCACTGGTCCTCAGACGCTCCGGTCCGGATGAGAATCGGAAGTTTAAGTGGAGCGGGCAGACCCCCGTTTCAGTGGCCCCCCCAGGGCGAGTCCCAACCCTTCCCAGCTGTCAGGGAATTTAGGGGTGGGGGGGGGGGGGGGGGGGTTGGTGGGCTGGTTGTGTTTTAGTGGGCTTGAGAAAATACAGTTTTATAAAAAGGCTGCCATGTTCTCCTGCAGCTGTTCCGGGCGGGTTGCTGCGGTCCTCTCGGTCGGGATTTGTTTCTCACACGCTTCAGCTAACCCTACCCGTGTTACACGCTAATCCTATCCGTGTTACATGCTAACCCACAGTGACGTGACCGGTCCTCGTCTACTTATGTGGGTGTGATACACTAATCTCCAGTTTGACCAGACGAAAGGCCTTGTGCTCAAAATGTTAAATTGGTGTTTTTCGGAGCGTGTGAGTGTACGGGTTCTATTCTCTTTTCATGATCTTTCCCTAACCCAGCACCCCAAAAGTGATGTGCATATTTTTTTCATTTTTACAGGCTACACGCTAACTCTACCCATGTTACATGCTAACCCTACCTGTGTTACACGCTAACTCAACACACAAGAGTAAGTCAACACTGTGCTGGAACAGACAGAGGGATCACAGTAATAACCACATAGCCTGACCGGAAACACACACTACTGACAAGAAACACACACTACTGACAAGAAACACACACTACTGACAAGAAACACACACTACTGACAAGAAACACACACTACTGACAAGAAACACACACTACTGACAAGAAACACACACTACTGACAAGAAATGGCGAGATTTCAAAGGTCACTTTATATGTAAAAAGTAAGTCCTTTGACTCACTACAGTTGTCTTTCGGATCTGTTACGGACTGGGATCTCCCGAAAAGGAGGTTATTTTAAAAGGCAAGTTTGCATGTTTGAACAGACAGGGTGAGCCGCCCGCTCCTGCCGCTGCTCTATAATTCATCAGCCTGCCTTTCTCAGGTGAGGTAGAAGTAACTATGAGATCCTGTTCTCACTTCCACAGAAAGCTTTCTCACTGCCCAGTATATCCACACACACACGCACACACACACACACACACACACACACAAGCGTACATTTGTACACACACACATACACGTGCGCACGCACACACAAGCGTACGTATGTACACACACACATACACACACACACATACACACACGCACACGCACACACATGTTTATTCATGCCTCTATAATCCAATCAAACCCGAAATAAAAGGTTTTATCACACAGCTGAGGAGCAAAGTTATCAAGAGTAAAAAAAAATTAAAAACAAGATTTAGTTTTTGTTTTCTTGGTTTTATTTATCTTGAGCCAACATTACACATTCAAAAACAAGTTGAACCGACGTTTAAAAGTAATGATTTTTCTTACAGCTCATAGGATGGGAGAGGTGTAGCGTCATTTCTTAGTGCCTGTCAATTAATGCAACCTAAAGAAAGCCTGAAAATGTCACAGATCAGACTCAAACTCTCAGGAGTATAATTCAGTGTATAAATATAAATAATATAAATATTGTACCAAGTTATACTTTCATGTGCATCTTAACTTGTATTTTGACAAGGCATCAAAAGTGACGTTACCACGGTTACAAAAACAAATTCTGAAAGAGATTGATAAATATTACAAACAGAGGGAAAGTAGCCGTAGCCCTGTGTTATATCCTTGTGCTTTGTGGGGACGGTTTGTACAGTAAGGTCCCCACAATGTAAAAACAGTAATAACATGAAACATATCCACAGAAACACGGACAGGTTTATACAGAGCATGCCTCAGGCTCACATCCTCAGGCTCACATCCTCAGGCAGCCCAACACATTCCCACAATCCCCCTCTGCTCGTACCCTCAACATGTGCATGTATCTGTGTGTGTGTGCGGTTAGGGTTAGGGTTAGGGTTAAACACATGCCTCAGGCTCACATCCTCAGGCAGCCCAACACATTCCCACAATCCCCCTCTGCTCGTACCCTCAACATGTGCATGTATTTGTGTGTGTGTGCGGTTAGGGTTAGGGTTAAACACATGACTGAGCAGGCCGGACTGACCCGTCGTGGCTGTTAAAGGTCCCATGGCACTCACCACGAAGTGCGGGGGGTTCCCCTGGTAACCGCGCTAAATTCCATACCATAGAAAATGTATTGTGAACACTCTTCCATATTGGTGCTGCTAATTGGTTGTGGTTCAGATGAGTCTCGCCTCGCCCCCCCCCCCCCCCATCCACGCCCACTTTCTGGAATGTGTTTTGAGTTCAATGAAAGGCACCATTTTTGTTACTATCTTTATAATAATAATAATTATTGTTATTATAAGGCGGTATCCACACACACAATACTGCCCTCCGCAGGTACAGCTGATTACAGCGGACCTGGAGCGTGTGGCACAGGCAGAGTTCAAATGCAGCCGGTCTGTAGACTGCGTAACGGACATGGTCGCGTTTCCTAACCTGCTGACAGAGAAAGGCGGTCTCTGTGCTCCCGTGTGCTTTTAGGGTGGCTGAGCCCACATGTCCTCTCCTCTCCTCTTCTCACTCCCTCTCTCTGATGGCAAAATCAATATGGAGGGAAATGGAGGGAGGGAAGGAGGGGATGGATATGCATGCTTTAAAAAAGAGAGCAATTAAAATAATTTAAATGAGTTATGACAGACGAGGCCTTCTTCAGGAAATACCTGCAGAAAAATGAAAAAGACAAAAAAACACAAAATATAGTGTTTTTAACGTCTGCATCTTTTACTCTTTTCCCCAGAATGCATTTCCCCCCCCAGCGATTCAGGGTAATATAAAAGAATGGATGCGTGTGTGTGTGTGTGTGTGTGTGTGTGTCTGTCTGTAATATAAAAGAATGGATGCGTGTGTGTGTGTGTGTGTGTGTGTGTGTGCGTGTGTCTGTCTGTAATATAAAAGAATGGATGTGTGTGTGTGTCTGTGCGTGTGTCTGTCTGTAATATAAAAGAATGGATGCGTGTGTGTGTCTGTGCGTGTGTCTGTCTGTAATATAAAAGAATGGATGTGTGTGTGTGTGTGTGCGTGTGTCTGTCTGTAATATAAAAGAATGGATGTGTGTGTGTGTCTGTGCGTGTGTCTGTCTGTAATATAAAAGAATGGATGCGTGTGTGTGTCTGTGCGTGTGTCTGTGCGTGTGTCTGTCTGTAATATAAAAGAATGGATGTGTGTGTGTGTCTGTGCGTGTGTCTGTAATATAAAAGAATGGATGTGTGTGTGTGTCTGTGCGTGTGTCTGTCTGTAATATAAAAGAATGGATGATGATTAAAAAGAAAGATCCCACTGATTCTCCAGGAAAAAGAGCGTAATGGTTCGTATTAAAAAGGCGGGCGGTTGGTCTTGTTTACACCACGGGATGTGCCAGTGTTAAGTGAGGTTAAGACTGGGAGATTGCTAACGCGGGCGCCTCCAACGCCAGACTAATGCTCAGTTAACGCATCAGTAGAGTGTTCTAATTCTGTGTACACAAACATATTCACCCCTGCACACCACTGTGTTTACAGTATACAGGAAGACCAACAGAGCAGTTGTTCCCAGCACGCATTGGGCTGAAGCAGGAACAACCCCAATCGCCAAATCCAGCTTTACAATAACGATCACGAATTATTCTGAAATAGTGAAAAAAGAGACCCGAACTGGTGTCCCAATGGTGACAGTTCAGCTCTGCTTCTGATTGGTCACAGCTCAGAGTCAACAGCCAAACGCTGCTTCTGATTGGTCACAGCTCAGAGTCAACAGCCAAATGCTGCCTTTTAGTGGTCTCAGTTCAGAGTCAACAGCCTGTGATTGGTCATTTAAACTGAAACTGTCAGCAGAAGGAATACCCAAGAAACCCTTTATCTACAGAGAGCTCGTGTGATAGGGTGACTTGGTCTGGGCTCTGTGTTTGGATCAGGGAAATAGCACCTCCGGACCTTCCTGCGGCCGGCTCACCCGGACCCTCCCCCCGGTGCTCTGCGTGCTGTTCGACGCCAGGTTCCATTTCTGCTCCCCCCTCACTGCCTGTAACCCCCCCCCCCCCTCATTCAGGCATCTCTATGCTGATAAATAAGTCATCAGGCTCTCGTGCCGTGACCGCGCCTCGTTTAACCCATTTTGCACGCGCCCTCCGATCATGTGATCACACACATTAGACAGATGCACATATTTAATGCAACACTACAGCTGCCAGTGTGGAGCCTGTTTGTGATCAGAGCTGCTTTAAGAGGGAAACCGACAGCACTGTAGCGCCTTAAAAACAGCAAAGAATCATAAATACTAAGAGAAGAGCTGAGAGGAGACTGCTGAACGAGGCCGTCAGGGTGTACGAGCCAGAACACACCTCACACAAATACCCCACAGAGTCCCAGCACCAAACCCCACAGAGTCCCAGCACCAAACCCCACAGAGTCCCAGCACCAAACCCCACAGAGTCCCAGCACCAAACCCCACAGAGTCCCAGCACCAAACCCCACAGAGTCCCAGCACCAAACCTCACAGAGTCCCAGCACCAAACCCCACAGAGTCCCAGCACCAAACCCCACAGAGTCCCAGCACCAAACCCCACAGAGTCCCAGCACCAAACCTCACAGAGTCCCAGCACCAAACCCCACAGAGTCCCAGCACCAAACCCCACAGAGTCCCAGCACCAAACCCCACAGAGTCCCAGCACCAAACCTCACAGAGTCCCACCCCACAGAGTCCCAGCACCAAACCTCACAGAGTCCCAGCACCAAACCCCACAGAGTCCCAGCACCAAACCTCACAGAGTCCCAGCACCAAACCCCACAGAGTCCCAGCACCAAACCCCACAGAGTCCCAGCACCAAACCCCACAGAGTCCCAGCACCAAACCCCACAGAGTCCCAGCATCAAACCCACAGAGTCCCAGCACCAAACCCCACAGAGTCCCAGCACCAAACCCCACAGAGTCCCAGCACCAAACCCCACAGAGTCCCAGCACCAAACCCCACAGAGTCCCAGCACCAAACCCCACAGAGTCCCAGCACCAAACCCCACAGAGTCCCAGCACCAAACCCCACAGAGTCCCAGCACCAAACCCCACAGAGTCCCAGCACCAAACCCCACAGAGTCCCAGCACCAAACCCCACAGAGTCCCAGCACCAAACCCCACAGGTTAATATGAAGAGAAGCTAAATTTGGGTTAATTCCTGTCACAGACTACACAGAATATAGCAGCCGTATATTACATTTGATTTATTACATTTGTGAATAGTGCGGCATTATGTGGCGATTAGGTGACCCACTTCAAAAAAAAAAATCCAAAAATAAATATAGAATTGAATATGGATTAAATTGTTAATATGTAGGGGTTAGATGGACTATATTGGATAAATATGGACTAAATATGATCCAGAGCCCCTCGCCCTGTGCTCTTTTCTGGATCAATAACTAACCTTTATCATTTCCTGGAGCATTAGCCAGAGAGATTCACAGGAACTGTCCGCCCAATCAAATCAGTCTCTGTGAAAGCACTTCCATATGGCCACACATACATTTCCACGCGCACCACCGTCCTGCAATTTAGCACAAGCTAGGCTAACGAGGATAATGGGAGTAATCAGTGCGAACCAATCCTCCGGCTCCATGTGTACCAGACAAACAACAGCCGGTCTCTGGCTCTCCAGGTCAGAAGGTCATGACCCTCGCCGCTCACCTGTTCACCTATTCACCCTATCACAGGTGAGCTGCTCCGCAGAGCGACAGGTCGGTTCTGTCGGTTCGACAAAGTCTCAGGGCTTGGGTGAGATACAGGTGGGAATGAGGACAGGTATGCCTGCGCTCACCTGGCTAACGCAAACTACATGAGGCAGTACACCTGAATCTGACCAGTGAAGAGGCCAGAGCCAGACGTACAAACACACAGCAGCAATAAAGACATGCATTTTACATTTATGCCTGGACACTTCAGGTAGCAGATCCTTTAAATAGAGGGGATTACGGGGCTTATCCTCCAGCTAGCCCCAGAGAGACCTTACCTCACCTCTCACCTCATAACCTCAACCTGATTGATTGTATATTGTATATCTCTTGTTGATTGTAGGTCAGTTACATGTCATGTTGTTGATGTTATTTTTCATGCTACACGTTACCACAGGAGGCAGCCAAAGCACACGCAATTCACTGCTTTTTAATGTATATGACAACAAACTAATACTACCTGCACAATCTCAAAGCAACAGACCCCGCCCTGCCCCGCCCCGCCCTACTGGGGGAGGGTGGTCAGTAGCTTAATTCACATTTTAAAGATGATTTTGTCTCTTCATGATCCAGAGACACCTCCAGTTCACCCCGGAACAGACGGGACAGACCCCTGCAGATTACTGGATTAGCTCCCAGTGCCGCTGCTCCAATAAGACAGAGAGAGGGAGACCTTTAAGTGCTTGCCTCGAAATCTCCTCTGGCCAGGATCCGGCCCTGAGGCCCCGGGGTGGGAACCGGGCTGCACTGCTTTGCTTATGATGTTCTGTATGGGAGCGGGACGGGCGCGAGTGGATCCCCTGGCTCGCGCCCTCCACCCCAGTGGCTACCAGATCAATCCACACAATTTCAATTACTGCCAGATATGTGACAATAAATCAGCTCATACAGCTGTTCTTTTTTATATATAGAGAAGCTGAGGCCTGAACCCTGAACCCTGAACCCATCCAGGCCAGCTTACCCCTGAGAACGCAGAGCACAGAACGCAGAGCGCAGAGCAGGGGAAAATGGCCTTTTCCTCTCATTTCATGTGGTTTTCGTGAATTTCCAGCAGAAAGCAATGAGCTAATTGTGGCTTTTGATGTCAACTGCGTGTGTGTGCGCACGCAAGTGTGTGTGTGTGCGCACGCGAGTGTGTGTGTGTGTGTGTGTGTGTGTGTGTGTGCGTGCGCGAGTGTGTGTTATTATTCATAGTCTACAAAGCGTGTAGAACTCTCTCACAGTCATTATGGGGGTAAAGGCCTGGCTCTTCAAAGCTGATGGAAGTGCAGGGTATTAATTACGTTAAGCGGAGAAAGATGGCCGCCCGCGCGTTCGCGATGATGGAAGCGTGTCCCCAGCAGAACTGCTGGCAGGAGGAACGAGCAGGGGCTTCTGGGTAATCGTATGCCAAGAGACTGCTTATAACACCCTTGTGCAGCATCACAGGACAAACAAGCAGCACCAGGACCTTCACCATGGTAACCGCCTCAATCCTCACCGTGGTAACCGCCTCAATCAGCCCCATACAGCACGAGGCCCGTCCAGAGGTGAGCGGGTCATGTGACCGAGCACAAGGCGGCTGAAGGACACACAGTAAAGAGGGAGATGGAGGCGGGGAGGGGCGGGGCAGGGGGGATGGATGGAGGGCGGGGGGGATGGATGGGGGGATGAAAAGGCAGACGAGGCCGGGAGATGTTTAAGGGGAATAAAGCACACGTTTGAAGCGGGATGATAATGGTCTCTATTCAGCAGCAGCGCTGCAGCACTGGCGCCCTGCTGGCGAGCCGTCGCGCTGAAATTAGCCCACTCCCAACAGAACTAACTTATACTGCTCTATAAACAACAACCCCACAGGGGGAGAGAGAGAGTAACCCGAGCCGAAAAGACAAGAGAGCGACAGGAGAGAGCGAGAGAGAGAGAGAGAGAAAGAGAGAAGGCAGGATCTACAGCCCCAAACCACAACAGAACGAGCGGAACGGAGAGAGGCCTGAAAATAAACCCGTCCAATCAAAGCGGGCCTCCGAGTAGTCTCCGCCCCCCTGTCATTATGGCGGTCACAGACAGGGTTCTGACGGATGAAACGCAGGCTCTGAGTCACATTCCTTTATTCTTCTCTCCTTCCCACACCGACGCAGAAACGCTCGCCCCCCCCGCTGAGGGACATGGACCAGCACTCAGACACCCACTGTGATTCTGATCAAAGCCCAGTGTCTCTCTCCCGCTACCAAAACACAGACTGAATGACACGCACATATACAAACGCTGACACACACATACTTTCTCGCTCTCCCTCACTCACACAAACACACACGAATGGGGATTAATGTCTGAACTACCTCGCTCACCTTTCATAACATTACATTACCATCATTCGGCTGATGCTTTTATCCAAAGCGTCGTACGATAAGTGACGTACAATACAATACGACGACTTTCCAGCCTGACCAGCCAATCAGTAGGCTTCTTTTAACCTCCCAGCCAATTAGGAGTGATTACCTGAGCTCACCGTTTAATTTAGACTCCAGTACACATGGAGCCGTGTGCGTACGTACATTTACAGTAACTCTGTTCAAAGGAAAAGGAAAGTAGTGATTTTTTAAGGCTCACTGACGGCCTGTTCCATCTGCTGCTGTGAGGGGGGGCTGTTCCATCTGCTGCTGTGAGGGGGGGCTGTTCCATCTGCTGCTGTGGGAGGGGGTGTTCCCCACAGCCCCGCCGGCTCTCAGGTGGGCCACGTTTAGCACTTTAGCACTTAGTGGCTACCGGTATCCAGGGTAACCAGCTCACATGTGATCTATTGGAACAGCTGGGTGACATCTGCATCAGCACAGCACAGGTTACCATAGCAGTGTCCCCACCTGGGGTTCAAACTGGCAGCCTCCTGGTTCTCAGCAATGTTCCTTCACAGCCCTGGCGCTGGTCTCCACGGTTTCCGCTTTGTGCGTGCGGAAGAGCCCCCGAGCGGCCAGACGGAACTGGAGCAGGAATGTGTGGTGTGGTGGGGGGGGCAGCAAGTCGCCCCTGCATATACTCCAGCATGGGAACTGTGACATCACAGAGAGAGAGTGTGTGTGTGTGTGTGTGTGTGTGTGTGTGTGTGTGTGTGTGTGTGTGTGTGTGTGTGTGTGAGCACCTGTGTCTCAGCATGTATTTACAGAAGAGAGAATTAGCTCTTAATTGAAATTCTGTTTCATGTACTTCACAGGGCTGCTCTGTTAGTTAAGCCACTATATGAATTATGCGATGGTCACTAAGTGAGTGGTTCCCTTCGTGAGAGAATCCCATTCCCAACTCATTCCTTTTGGATCTATGAGCGGACACACAGAGCTCCACACAGTGAACAGACCGCGCTATGGTCCACTGCCTCAGAATTCCTGTGTTTTAGAATGACCTTTGACCTTCAGATCCTCAGGCCCGAGCACGGCCTCTCACCTGAGCCCAGGTGGGGCTCCCCCATCCCTGCTGAATGGCTCTTTGTGACGCAGCCAGAGGGTTACCCCAATTCTCCACAGTACACCTCCGACAACCCCCCCTCCTGCCCTCCCCAGCACCCCTCATCTCTCTCCCTCCTCGCTCGCTCGCTCGCTCGCTCCTGTCCTCGCCAAAACCCCTAATGCCCCTTTATCCCAGGTAATAAAACTGTGGTTTTAACATTAAACACTTGACCCCTGGTTTTGTTTTGAGCTAGTTTTCATAAATGCAGCCATATGTTGGAAACGGCGATCTCTCTCTCTCGCTAGAGAGGGCCAGAGCTCTCTTTAATCAGGTGTTTAGCAATGCAAGCATCGTTTAAGCCACACCCCCATACAAAGAGCCTGACGCTAACGCCACATCACAACATAAATATGACAATAACCGCCACGCACTACAAACATATAAAAATCAAATACACACAGTCCACTATGATGATTATATTTTAATGACTATCAGCCTCATTACCGGACGCAGAATAGACCTCATGTTGTTTTTTTATTCTGTAAACGAGGTATCCGATAGCAACAAGATCAAAACATTAAATCAGTCATGGCCCTCTATAGCACTAATGGAATAAAGAATAAAATAAATTCTTTATTCCATTATCTGCTCCACCCAGCACCTCAGCTTTTTATGAAGTGAAACTCAGATCAGATTTTTTGAGGCTCATGTTGTAACTGTATTTTAGTGTCAGGTTTTGGAAAGATGCCACGCATCAGGCAGTACTCTGGAACGGGGGTTTCCCCTCGATTGGTTGATTAGTTTAACCCAACTCACAGTGACACGCAACCATCTTACACACCATCCCACTGCCCAGAGCCTTATTCTGGCCCTCTACCTCGGGAACATTATTACACTACTCGCTCTGCGTCCCGCTACGCTCTGCGTCCCGCTACGCTCTGCGTCCCGCTACGCTCTGCGTCCCGCTACACTCTGCGTCCCGCTACACTCTGCGTCCCGCTACACTCTGCGTCCCGCTACACTCTACACTCTGCGTCCCGCTACACTCTACACTCTGCGTCCCGCTACACTCTACACTCTGCGTCCCGCTACACTCTACACTCTGCGTCCCGCTACACTCTACACTCTGCGTCCCGCTACACTCTACACTCTGCGTCCCGCTACACTCTACACTCTGCGTCCCGCTACACTCTACACTCTGCGTCCCGCTACACTCTACACTCTGCGTCCCGCTACACTCTGCGTCCCGCTACACTCTACACTCTGCGTCTCGCTACGCTCTGCGTCCCGCTACGCTCTGCGTCTCGCTACGCTCTGCGTCCCGCTTCACTCTACACTCTGCGTCCCGCTACACTCTACACTCTGCGTCCCGCTACACTCTACACTCTGCGTCCCGCTACACTCTGCGTCCCGCTACACTCTACACTCTGCGTCCCGCTACACTCTACACTCTGCGTCCCGCTACACTCTGCGTCCCGCTACACTCTGCGTCCCGCTACACTCTGCGTCCCGCTACACTCTGCGTCCCGCTACACTCTGCGTCCCGCTACACTCTGCGTCCCGCTACACTCTGCGTCCCGCTACACTCTGCGTCCCGCTACACTCTGCGTCCCGCTACACTCTGCGTCTCGCTACACTCTGCGTCCCGCTACACTCTGCGTCTCGCTACACTCTGCGTCCCGCTACACTCTGCGTCCCGCTACACTCTGCCTCTAACTACACAGTCATTCAGAAGCAGCAGGTGAGCAGCGTGCTGTAAATTCAGTATAAAGTTGCAGAAACGCTGAAGATTCATCAGCAGCTACTTCACTGCAGCACTGAGATGAACCCACACCCTGTCCTGGGAATGTTTATAGACTGACTGTGCATATGAGTGCCTGTGTATGAATGTGTGTGTGTGTGAGTGAATGTGCCTGTGTTTGTGTGTGTGTGTGTGTGTGTGTGTGTGTGTGTGTGCGTGTGTGTGTGTATATGAGTGTGTGCGTGTGTGTGTGCGATTGTGCATGTGTGTTTGTTTGTGTGTGTATATATGAATGTGTGCGTGTGTGTGTATATGAGTGTGTGCGCGCATGTGTGTGTGTGTGTGTGTGTATATGAGTGTGTGCGTGTTTGTGTGTGTGTATATATGAGTGTGTGCGTGTGTGTGTGTGTGTATATGAGTGTGTGCGTGTGTGTGTGTGATTGTGCGTGTGTGTTTGTTTGTGTGTGTGTATATGAGTGTGTGTGTGTGTATATGAGTGTGTGTGTGTGTATATGAGTGTGTGTGTGTGTGTATATGAGTGTGTGTGTGTGTATATGAGTGTGTGTGTGGGTGTATATGAGTGTGTGAGTGCGTGTGTGTTTGTTTGTGTGTGTGTATATGAGTGTGTGTGTGTGTATATGAGTGTGTGTGTGTGTATATGAGTGTGTGCGTGTGTGTGTGTATATGAGTGTGTGTGTGTGTATATGAGTGTGTGTGTGGGTGTATATGAGTGTGTGCGTGTGTGTGTGTGTGATTGTGCGTGTGTGTTTGTTTATGTGTGTGTATATGAGTGTGTGCAGGTTTGTGAGTGTGTGTATATATGAGTGTGTGCGTGTATGTGTGTATATGAGTGTGTGTGTGTGTATATGAGTGTGTGCGTGTGTGCGTGCGATTGTGCGTGCGATTGTGCGTGTGTGCGTGCGATTGTGCGTGTGTGTTTGTTTGTGTGTGTGTGTGCATCTCTGTAAATCTACTTTGAGCACTAAGTCTGCTGTTGGAAAGAAAAACAAGCCAAACACGTGAAGCATGGGAGTGTTAGGTTGTGCCTGATAGTAGGTTATCACTAATTTAACGCCACACGGAATAATCGCACTTCAAAAGCAGCTCGGAAAGTGGAATTTACCCTGCCGTGAAGCTCCTAAGGGACTGTGGGTAATTTGGCGGAATTAAGAAAAACAGCAGCAAATTGGCAGGCCAAACGCTGGCTCCACACTCAAGCTTTTTGGAGAGCTTATTTTTGTCATAACATCAGACGGTGAAATTTCTTTCAAGAGCATGTGTTTCCGTTTTGTGTGAGGTATTGTACATCACTCACACACACTCATATAAAATATACACACACAGAAAAGCATGCAAACACACACATAAATACGCATACACGTAGATAAACACACTTGCATATAGATGCACACACATACAGATCTTTATCACAATTTCTACTGATCAAAGCAAATTGTACCATACGGTAACTGCGTATTTTTGGGTATTTATTATTTTACAGACGAAGCTTCAATTAATTGAGAATACAGCATTTATGGGCAATTTCATCATTAATAGAGGGTTACTGGCAGTTCAAGTGATTCAAAAAGAATACAAAAGCATGTAGACATTTGGTGCAAAAACAAATGTTATGAACAGCATGTAAAACTATACTGCTGAGTTTGTTTAGAATCTGAGTGTGTGTGCGCGAGTGTGTGTGTGTGCGCGCGAGAGTGTGTGTGCGTGAGTGTGTGTGCGCGCGAGAGTGTGTCTGCGCGAGTGTGTGTGTACGCGAGTGTGTGTGCGCGAGAGTGTGTGTGCGCGCGAGAGTGTGTGCGCGCGAGAGTGTGTGTGTGTGTGTGCGTGAGACTGCGAATGTGTGAGTGAATGTGTATGTATGCATGTTAGTGTGTGTGAGTGTGTGTGCCAGACAAAGTGGAGTGTGTATTTGTGTATGGATGTGTGTGCGTGAGTGTTTGGTGGAGGTGTCTGTCCAGGCAACTCACCCCCCCCACCCCCTGCCTGCCGTCCGTGTGTCTGTCAGGCCGCTGTTTTCTGGGCGCAGTAAATATTTAAGTCCTTTCCTACATTGCTGCCCTGCCTCGGCCGTGATCCCGCTAAGCGCTCTGAGCGTCTCTCTCACACTCCCACACCTCACTCCCACCACCAAACACACACCTCACACCCCCACACCTCACTCCCACCACCAAACACACACCTCACACTCCCACCACCAAACACACACCTCACACTCCCACACCTCACTCCCCCCACCAAACACACACCTCACACTTCACTCTCCCCACCAAACACACACCTCACACTTCACTCTCCCCACCGAACACACACCTCACACTCTCACACCTCACTCCCTCCACCAAACACACACCTCACACTCTCACTCCCACCACCAAACACACACCTCACACTCCCACACCTCACTCCCCCACCAAACACACACCTCACACTTCACTCTCCCCACCAAACACACACCTCACACTCTCACACCTCACTCCCACCATCAAACACACACCTCACACCCCCACACCTCACTCCCCGCACCAAACACACACCTCACACTCTCACACCTCACTCTCCCCACCAAACACACACCTCACACTCTCACACCTCACTCTCCCCACCAAACACACACCTCACACTCTCACACCTCACTCTCCCCACCAAACACACACGTCACACTCTCACACCTCACTCTCCCCACCAAACACACACCTCACACCCCCACACCTCACTCCCCCCACCAAACACACACCTCACACCCCCACACCTCACTCCCCCCACATACAGCATAAGAGCGTGAGCGTGTGTGTGGAGAGAGCTGGTCTCACAGTCACTTCCTGACCTTTCATTTCAGTGTCTGTCTGGAGGGACTGCCCTTCCCCCCCACCCCCCCAGCCCAAATCTTCTGTAAACTAAATGATCTTTTCATTTCCTAAGAGAGGCCTGAGCCCCCCAAACCCCCAGCCCCCCCCCCCTCCAGGGAAGCACCCTAATGTTCTCCAAACTCTGGGGCCACAGCCGGACCTGGGGGGGGCTCCCTGCACACTCCCCTCCTGATAAAATAATCAGGTGAAGGTCAGACAGGGGAAGCGCAAAAATGCGCCCCGTTCCAGACGAGCACGGAGAGCTCCGGAAACGTGCGGGGAGACAGCGACAAACGCTCCCCCCCACCCCCCATATCACCACGGTAACTTCAGAATTCCGCGCTCCAGTGAGGAAGATCTAAGCAGACTCAAAATGGCAGAGAGGTCATTACAAAGAACAAACAATAAAAAATTTTGAAATTAATTGAGATGGGATTGACAGACCAGACTCAACATGATAAGCAGCTGAACAGCGGAGCAGAACCATCAGCCGCACCAAGCGATCAGCCCCACCAAGCGATCAGCCGCACCAAGCGATCAGCCCCACCAAGCGATCAGCCGCACCAAGCGATCAGCCCCACCAAGCGATCAGCCGCACCAAGCGATCAGCCGCACCAAGCGATCAGCCGCACCAAGCGATCAGCCCCACCAAGCGATCAGCCACACCAAGCGATCAGCCCCACCAAGCGATCAGCCGCACCAAGCGATCAGCCGCACCAAGCGATCAGCCCCACCAAGCGATCAGCCCCACCAAGCGATCAGTCGCGCGCACAAAACCAACAGCTCACCTATTAAATACAGAAATCACAGGCTGCAGAAGCCAAACCTCACACACACACACACACAGACACAGACACAGAGACAGAGACAGAGACAGAGACACACACACACACACACACACACACACAGACACAGACAGACACACACACACACAGCATGCTCCAGCAGCAGAACATCAGCTCACCCAAGAGAGCGAACCCCCCCCCCCCCAACCCAGGAGCCACGGGGCTGAGGGCAGGAGGGTGGGGGGGGGCGGCGGTTTGATGTCCAGGAGACGAGTTATTGATGATTTAAAGGGCTGCATTCGCGTGTTTGACATGTGTGGGAAAAATCAGTTCTAAATACCTGACAAGCACACACGCACACGCACACGCACGCACACACACACACACACGCACACGCACACGCACACACACACAGAGCTTCACATAACTGCGCTGGCCTGGTCTGGCTGATCAGCAGGCTCAGGTTACACAGCCGGATAGAGAGAGACGCCATTCACCAGAGAAGCCAAAATAAAAGAATTAGGGATGTGGTGTGTGTGTGTGTGTGTGTGTGTGTGTGTGTGTGTGTGAGGGGGGTGGGTGGGGGGGGGGGGTAAGGTAACAGATCGGGAAGTGTGTGTCTTGTGTTTACAGCACAGGCCAGACCGCGGGGGTCTCTGGTCATGCCAACAGTCAAACTCACTGCCGA
>CM040402.1:128714650-128717150 GCA_022702515.1 Ilyophis sp. 1 JC-2022
AATAAACAAAAGGCGTCTTTGTGGGCCCAGCCTAACAGGTAAGCAGATATCATCTGACACGCTGACACTCACCTGCACAGGAAATCACCTGCTGTTGTTACACACCAGGGTCACCGGTCAGGGGTCAGAGGTCAGAGGTCAGAGGTCAGGGTAATTCAACCACAACACTGCAGCTCCCTGAACTTTAACCCTTTAACCCTGTTCCTGCAGATCTACCGTCCTGTAGGTTTTCACTCCAACCCTAACAAAGCGCACCTCATTCAACAGCTAGAGATCTAGAAGAGCTGTTTTTAGTAATCAAGGTGTACCAACATTAGGGCTGAAATGAAAACCTACAGGACACTGGATGGTTCTCCAGGAACAGCGTAGGGGACCACTGGCCTACGCTGACCGAATCCGGACCGCACCCCCCCCCCCCACCCCCCCCAGCTCTGAGCTGGTCTTCACACACCCACACTCTTCTTCCTCCTCAGATCAGGGTTCCGGACCCACACTCTTCTTCCTCCTCAGACCAGGGTTCCGGACCCACACTCTTCTTTCTCCTCAGACCAGGGTTCCGGAGCCTCAGCGGTGGTCACGTGACCGATGATGGCATGCCAGTGTGGAACGCCGTAAATTCCCACATGTGCTCAAGCCATTCCCGCTTTTCCCAGAAGCCTTCTGAACACGGGAAGAGGAGCGGAGATAAATAACGGATTTTAAAAACGTGCAGAACGCATTTCCGCCTGAACAGAGACGTGGGTGCTCACCTCGGCACCACCTGAGTGGGGGCTGCAGCTGCCCCCGTCACTAGAAACACAGGTGCAGGGGACCGGGAACAAGCCCCTAACAGCGCTGCCCAAAAAGACCTTCATTGTAGCAGAGATCATGTGATCCAGCCTTGGACCCCTGGATGTTGCCAATAACAAACTGCCTTTATACCTGTCCAGGTGATTACAGGCTACCTGGACTGTATCCATTACCTGCAGGTCGCCCCCGTAGCACAAGTCCCGCCCCTCTTCGCTCAACCGTGGGCTGAGGCCACGCCCCCCTCGGCACAGGGGTGATGGGAACAGGAAGTCCGAGCCGCCCCCAGGCTCAGCGACCTGCTGCTGCCCCCCCGCCCAAACACAGGCCAGGGAGAGTCACCACCCAACACAAGGCCTGCTTTGTGTCCTTGGCCACGCCCACATCATAGAGCCTGACCTGTGTGAATGACATAATGCATTCCACACTGATCAATATCAGCTCAGTCAGCCCGGCCTGGCTGACCATAATGGGGGAGATAGGATAGCCCTCGTCAGGGCTGTGTGTGTGTGTGTGTGTGTGTGTGTGTGTGTGTGTGTGTGTGGCCATCCACTGGGTACAAACAGCACTGTTTAAGATTCTTAATAACTTTGGGTTCCTTTGCCTAGAAGGTAGCACACAAAACTTTAAGAAAGGAGAGAAATTAGATAAAAAGGTCAAGTGTGATGCTCTGACTGTCAGGATCTGAATTTCAGGGGCGTGGCATCTCTGTACTTAATCACACAGTGACATCACTTCCTCTGTGTCGCTGATGCTCTCAACAGAAAGTGGGCTGTAGACCACGTCCGTTGTGATCAATCCACCCTTCGGAAAAGTTAACGCACACCAATAAGAGGTGGGTGTGTCTCTGACCAGTCACACGCAGGCTGATAACCATCGCCCATAACAACCCAGAGCTGCTCAACTCAAACACACAGAGATGGACTACTTCCTGGGTCTGCTTCAACTCAAACACACAGAGATGGACTACTTCCTGGGTCTGCTTCAGTGGAAAAATACAAACATAGCTGGACCATCGTGATGAAGCGGAATCCCACTGCTAACACCAATATCCCTGCAATTTGTACCCTTCCAGTCATAACCTGCCAGATAAAAACCCAAAACGTGACACAAGATGCAGGTCTAACTGCAGCGTGCCACGACTGAAGGACATCCACAGGGGGAGTTACTCTACAGCCCAAAATGTACCAGCTTACAACTGCCAATGACATTTACACACATAACCACATATCACACTGTTACCAACTCACCAGACCAAGGGTAATAAGAGCGACCCTTTGTTGGTTAAAGACAACAGCATGAGAGTTTAAAGCTGAAAAAATCAAAGCCAAATGACCATGCAATGGGGGCTCCGTAGCCTGGTTCTATCAGAATATGTAGTTTAATACTATAAATTTAATTCAGTTATAGCAGCAAACATGGAAAACATTGTAGACTGGTACTATGCCATTGCTTGTTCACCACACTGGAAGATCTACAGGAAGACAGTTGCATACACAGTGTACACACTACACACTGCACACACACACACATACACACACACACTTTTTCTTGCAAAGGCTGAGCTACAGTGGGAAATAAGTCCCATTTAAAAGAAATAACTGCGTAGCTGCAGAGATCACAGCTGATTAGATTACCCCGTTATAATTATGGGGTAAAAAAATACTAAATATGGGTTAACACAATCTCCTGAAAATAAGATCAGTTTAATTAG
>CM040402.1:128719650-128749650 GCA_022702515.1 Ilyophis sp. 1 JC-2022
TGCACCACACCCACGACTGCATTGGACTAATCGTAGCATTGGACTGATTTTAGCATTTGACTAATCTTAGCATTGAACGGATACCAATAAGCTAGTTTAATGTTATTATCAGCCAGTACTACCCCAATATTATCATGCATCCCTAGTTTCATGGCCTGATTGAGCGTGAGGTGAATAAAGCCATCATCGTCTGTCTAATTCACCGTGTTACCGTTATATTTACCAGTCTGCCAAATACATAAACCAAAAATAATAACCACATAATAATAAGCTCAGTTTTCGTCTTCCACAGCATGGACAGGAAACAGATATGGCAGAAAGCACAGTCGGTGGGACATATAAAATGAATAAAAGGGATTTTTTTGGTCATTAGACATAATGTGTCACATGAGGACCAGAAAAGCCAGTCATATTTATGAGAAAAACGTCTCCTCCATTAGATCAGACGGACATCATTTCTCCCCCAGAAACCCACAATAAATACCACAGAAACAGCAGCAACTCACAGATGCACTCCTGACAAAAAATCACTCAGAAACCCCCCCCCCCAACACACACACACACACTCAGAGTGAGAGTTAGGCGCCAGTGAGAGACAGCCTGATAAGGCATTCTGACAGACACACGTTGATTGTCTCTGAACTGCAGTTAAATGCTTTTACAGTGCGCACCACAGGTCACAAACGGATGCCCCCATTACAACATTAGGATCAATTTAAATCATAATGCAATAACCCCCAAACCCAATGATATGATAATGAAATCCACAGGGCAAGAGGTAATGCAATCTGTTTATTAATGCCGTCCGCATTTACCATGCTTACCCACGATGCACCGCTCAGAGTGATACAGGCCTTCTCAGGTCAGGGTCACTAATGCAGCGCTCAGAGACTCCCGGGTACAGGGGACAGAGCATGGTCAGTGACATCATCGTCAGAAGGGAAGGCGGGGCACAGCCAAACACCGCGAGTGAGGACTGCAGGATCAAATCCTGGCTTTGCAGCCCACAGGTATACGGCTGGCATGCTAAGCCAATCGGATGGGGCTGATACTCAGGTGTGGGCGGGGCTTCACTCACCTGGGAGAGCCACTCTTCATCATCCTGCCCGCTGTGGTCAGACGCCAGGCTGTCATACGACTCATGCCGCGTGATTGGCCCAGGGCTCCCTGGGGGCACCACTACAGACAGAGAAGAAAGCATGAGTGCGTTAGAGCACACATTTGTGTGTGTGTGTAAGAGAGAGGGGTAGACAGGTTTAAAGCACACAGACACACAAACAGATGAGAACTTGCAGAATCAGCACTTAATTCACAGCTTGGGGGGTGTGACATCATCATCATCATCATCATTATTATTATTATTATTATTGTTATTGTTATTATTATTATTATTATTATTATGACATTTGACAGGATTCTGTTACATTTTCTTCAACAGATATGTGTTAGCCTGTCTTCATTTTCCTTTTCTTAACTAACAAGGTTATCTCTGTCTCTCTCTCTCTCTGTCTCTCTCACACTCTCCCTCTCCATCTCTCTCTCTCTCCCTCTCCCTCTGAATCTCTCTCTCTCTCTCTGTCTCTCTCACACTCTCCCTCTCCATCTCTCTCTCTCTCGCCCCCACTAACACAATAACTACACCTTCGCTCCATCACTAGTCCATCAGTACAGCCTGACTAAATACTCTCCTTTGATTGGTTCCCGTATCACACCAGGCTTTAAGGCTATAGGCTGTGGTGCTCAAACCAATCAGGCTTTGACTGCTCATGCGCTCTGGCGGATAAGAACAAAGTCCACCCATGTTATTTATTAAATGCAATAAAACCACGGCCCCTTGACCGCGGGAGCAATTAGCTGTTTGCCAATTAATAACTGCAGAAAGTTACTTAACATCCTTTCTACTAAAGTACACAGGCCCTGCTACAGCTTCCCACAATGCTAAACTCCCTCCACACCTTCATTTTACACGCACGCACGCACGCACGCACGCACGCACGCACGCACGCACGCACGCACGCACGCACGCACGCACGCACGCACGCACGCACGCACGCACGCACGCACGCACGCACGCACGCACGCACGCACACTTACAGCCAGAGAGGAGGTACTGGTAGTGCTGCACCAGGTCAGATGCGAGCAGGAGGGGGTGGTTGGTGTTAAACGGCGGCTGAAGTTCATTCCACTGTGGCGTCCTGCTCCAAACAGACACAAGAACACAGTCAGTGATTCACTCCAAACAGATACAAGAACACAGTCAGTGATTCACTCCAAACAGATACAAGAACACAGTCAGTGATTCACTCCAAACAGACACAAGAACACAGTCAGTGATTCACTCCAAACAGATACAAGAACACAGTCAGTGATTCACTCCAAACAGACACAAGAACACAGTCAGTGATTCACTCCAAACAGATACAAGAACACAGTCAGTGATTCACTCCAAACAGACACAAGAACACAGTCAGTGATTCACTCCAAACAGATACAAGAACACAGTCAGTGATTCACTCCAAACAGATACAAGAACACAGTCAGTGATTCACTCCAAACAGACACAAGAACACAGTCAGTGATTCACTCCAAACAGACACAAGAACAAAGTCAATGATTCATTCCAAACAGATACAAGAACACAGTCAGTGATTCACTCCAAACAGATACAAGAACACAGTCAGTGATTCACTCCAAACAGATACAAGAACACAGTCAGTGATTCACTCCAAACAGATACAAGAACACAGTCAGTGATTCACTCCAGACACAAGAACACAGTCAGTGATTCACTCCAAACAGATACAAGAACACAGTCAGTGATTCACTCCAAACAGATACAAGAACACAGTCAGTGATTCACTCCAAACAGACACAAGAACACAGTCAGTGATTCACTCCAAACAGACACAAGAACAAAGTCAATGATTCATTCCAAACAGATACAAGAACACAGTCAGTGATTCACTCCAAACAGATACAAGAACACAGTCAGTGATTCACTCCAAACAGACACAAGAACACAGTCAGTGATTCACTCCAAACAGACACAAGAACACAGTCAGTGATTCACTCCAAACAGATACAAGAACACAGTCAGTGATTCGCTCCAAACAGATACAAGAACAGTCAGTGATTCACTCCAAACAGACACAAGAACACAGTCAGTGATTCACTCCAAACAGACACAAGAACACAGTCAGTGATTCACTCCAAACAGACACAAGAACACAGTCAGTGATTCACTCCAAACAGACACAAGAACACAGTCAGTGATTCACTCCAAACAGACACAAGAACAAAGTAAATGATTCATTCCAAACAGACACAAGAACAAAGTCAGTGATTCATTCCAAACAGACACAAGAACAAAGTCAATGATTCATTCCAAACAGACACAAGAACACAGTCAGTGATTCACTCCAAACAGACACAAGAACACAGTCAGTGATTCACTCCAAACAGACACAAGAACACAGTCAGTGATTCACTCCAAACAAACACAAAAGAACAGGAACAGATTGAGATTCCATGAGACTGACTGCAGTATGCAGAATTCTTCTCTGATATTATCTTAATATTCCTGCTCAGTATGAATAACCAGGAGTGACTTTAATATCACAGAAGCTGAACCTGGTGGGGTGAGGTCAGGGAGAGTCATAGGTCAGAGGTCAGAGGTCGCAGGGTCAGCAGGTGAGATGCCTGTACCTGGCCAGGGTCCAGCAGGCTCGTGGGCTGGTGCTGAGCTCCAGGGGTGTGTCGTCGTTGATCTTCTGGGTCGTACTGATTGGTCGGGGCTCCAGCACATGCTCCACCAGGTTACCGTAGCAACTGAGGATGTAGAGTGAATCCACCACTGCCTGTTTGGACTGGTCTGTGGGGCACATACTCAGTGTGGGCGGAGCCTCATAAAACCCACCCACATTGGCGACAAAGGCATCCAGCCAATCATGAGCCATTGTTAGTAGGTAAGCTAAATATACATATATGTATGTATATAGTGCCCTCCACTATTATTGGCACCCCTGGTAAAGATGAGTAAAAAGGGTTATAAAAAATTCACCGTTTGGTGAATTAGCTTAATCTCACACTGAAAAAATGAAAAAATCAGACCTTTCATTGAAGTAAATTTATTATGAGAAAAAAAAATCCATCATCAAGAAATAATAATTTTTAACAAAACTACGTGTGCCACAATTATTGGCACCCCTGCCTTTATATATAGAATAAAGCAATACTTTAAAATATTTGGTCACATATCCTTTGCATGCCATGACTTCCTGATGTCTGTGACCCAACAACATCAAAAAGCTCTTGATATCTTCTTTTCTGGTACTCTTACAAGCGATACTACAATGTCTCAATGGATCTCTATGGGAATTGGGGGGTGAGACTAGATTTAGCTGCAAATTATGCTGGAACAGTATGGAATACATGGTTGGTAAAATTGCTGTAAGTCAACAAGGGTCTGAGGTATCAAACGAGCCTCAAACCATCACTCTGCTGCCAGATATGCAATAGATATTAATGGATCACTTTAAGGGTTGTTCTCCTGAAAGGTTTTCCTATTGAACTCTCTGAAAAAATAACTCAGGAGAAGAAACCCTTCAAGTTATCCATCCATATCGACTGTATTTCTGGCAGCAGAGTGATGGTTTAAGGCTTGTTTGACATGTCAGACCCTTGACGACATAGAGCCATTTAGCCAACCATGTGTTCCATACTGATCCAGTGTAATTTACAGCTAAATCTAATGTGTGTATTGGGTGTGCAGGGAGTGTATGGTGTGCAGTGTGTGTAGGGTGTATTGGGTGCGCAGGGCGTGTATTGGGTGTGCAGGGTGTGTATAGTGTATTAAGTGTGCAGGGCGTGTACGGTGTGCAGGGTGTGTATAGTGTATTAAGTGTGCAGGGTGTGTACGGTGTTAAGGGTGTGTATAGTGTATTATGTGTGCAGGGCGTGTATGGTGTATTGAGAGTGCAGAGCGTGTATTGGGTGTTACGGGTGTGTATAGTGTATTCGGTGTGCAGGGTGTGTATGGTGTATTGGGTTTTCAGGGCGTGTATTGAGTGTGCAGGGTGTATAGTGTATTAAGTATGCAGGACGTGTACAGTGTGCAGGGTGTGTATGGTATATTCAGAATGCAGGGCATGTATTGGGTGTGCAGGGTGTGTATAGTGTATTAGGTGTGCAGGGCGTGTACGGTGTGCAGTGTGTGTATAGTGTATTAGGTGTGCAGAGCGTGTATGGTGTATAGGACGTGTACGGTCTGCAGAGCGTGTATTGAGTGTGCAGGGCGTGTATAGTGTATTAGGTGTGCAGGGTGTGTATGGTGCATTCAGAGTGCAGAGCGTGTATAGTGTATTAGGTGTGCAGGGTGTGTATGGTGCATTCAGAGTGCAGGGCGTATATAGTGTATAGTGTATTGGGTGTGCAGGGTGTGTATGGTGCATTCAGAGTGCAGAGCATGTATAGTGTATAGTATATTTGGTGTGCAGGGCGTATATAGTGTATTAGGTGTGCAGGGTGTGTATGGTGCATTCAGAGTGCAGGGCGTGTATAGTGTATTGAGAGTGCAGAGCGTGTATAAGCCGCCGCAGGCTCTGACCTTTCTCCCTCTTCATGCTGGGGTTGCTGCTGTAGCGGGATCGGGAGGAGGCAAAGATGGCCGCTACACAGAACTCCCCTCCCAGAGACTTACTGGGTGAAATCTGAGGGGCGGGCTTGGCTTTGCTGCAGGACATAAACACAGAGAGAGGAGTGTGGACACCCCCGCTTTAAAGAGTAAGCACCAGATAATGGACAACTTTTATATTTACAAACTAGACCGGTATCTAGACAACAATATCAATTTATCTTTTTATATAACGAAATTTAAATTATATAAAATTAGCGTTTAAAATTTGTTTGAAAAAACCGTTGAAAAATACGCTGACAATAGAATCATAGATGTATGACGTCACACCGAAGTTGAAATATTTCCCTACTGCACATACAGTGCTGTGTACAACACTGGTCTGTAAATATAAATGGTAAATGTTTATCATTTTTAATTTGCTATATTTGCAATGCCCTGGAACCCTTTCTACTTGTATATGTGAAGTTGAATGTATACCGATGGTAGAGGTGTCCCGGTATGCACTTATGCAGAGCTTGGCTTGGACTGTGTGCCTAAAGGCCGTGACACACTGCCCGCGATTTACTCGCACAAATAAATCGCACGTTGAAAAATAAAAAATGAACTCCTGTATTGTTCATAAAATCTTGCACATCAAACGCGAAATGTCCTTTGCGAAAAAGCGTCATTTAATTTATTCGCAGCAAGTTCGTTTTTTGCGAGTTTTCGTTTGCGAAACTATTTATCCAATCATAACAAGTTTCCATGACTGACGTCACCGCACTGCCGCAACAAACTACAACATCCAATATGGCAGACCAACCGATTTTATATGTGTTACAGTATAGCGTCCTCTTTGATAAGAGACACAATAGTTACAAAGACAACGATTTGAAGGACAATTTGTGGAAATAGGCTATGAAGATGAAGGTGGGTTTATAGCTAAATGGTTGCAATACGCACAACTTGCTATCTGATGAGCTCCCACAGGTTATTAGCATTGGCTTAAAAGTTGTCTCCAGCTAACGTTAGCTAACCTTTAGGTCTAACGTTAACGTTGATAGCAGTTCATATGAAGGGAAGATAACAAGCCAGTGGCGATTACACACAAACATAGCTACACGATACGTAGGCCTATTATTTTTTTTTACTTTAGGCGAGTTCATGTAGGCCACACTGTCACCGGCTGGGTTATTTGCCTTGGTGAAAACAAAGGATGAAAGCTAGCGAACCGCTATATGTGATATTGTTTCGTGGATATTTGCCGTAGTAATTGTGGGCTATAGGCTAACAGAAGGAGAAAGACGACACGTAGTCTAGCTACCGGGTCTGGCCAGGGGCAGCCACTGTGGTGGAGGGAGAGAAAGGGGGAGGAGGAGAAGGGCAGGGTAGAGTAGCCTATATGAAATGTTTTTGCTGTCACACTGTTGTCTGTGTGCATGGCAAATAAAGTCTATAAAGTTCCCCAAAAATCTTATTACGACTCCTGTGTGGATTTCTTGATTACTGATAGCCAAGTTATATAAATAACGAGGAAAACAGACGAAGTCTGCCTGTAGTGATCGCTTTGGAGAGAACACTTCAGACTTCATGAGTTGCTACACTGTATAGACTACGACAAATTTATTTTAAACATGTTTGTTTGCTGAAAGGACGTAATGTATTGTTATGCTGTGGGTAACCCTTTATATTAGTGGAAGAGATCAAGAGGCAGTGGAAAAATCTCAGGGACACGTATGTCCGTAAAAAGAGGGAAGAGAAGGAGAGCATGTTGTCGACAAAAAAAACTTTACATAAGTAAAAACGGACACATAATAAGCCCGGTTCAATATTTTGGCAATGTAATTTAAGCATGCTCTGTTTTTAACGTTCTGGTAGAGGAAAACAAAAACACTTTCGTTCAGTGATGGACCGAATTTTTAATTTTCTTGAACGTTGTTGTGTTTAATGAAGGACATCACGAACGAGAACGGATAACCAGGTCGTCATCGCTCGACGAAGAGTAATCCATTTTTATTCGCAGGGATTTTCAACCGCGAAAAAGAACGCGATCTTTTCGTTTTTTCGCATCGTTGCAGGTGTGTCAGGTTTTTACGCAAAATATTCGCGACGAATTTCTCGCATATTCGCCTCGCTTATTCGTTACGTCCCCGATGTGAAACGGCTGTACGCAAGAGGGGAACTGCTCAACACTGCTGCTGTACGCAAGAGGGGAACTGCTCAACACTGCTGCTGTACGCAAGAGGGGAACTGCTCAACACTGCTGCTGTACGCAAGAGGGGAACTGCTCAACACTGCTGCTGTACGCAAGAGGGGAACTGCTCAACACTGCTGCTGTATGCAAGAGGGGAACTGCTCAACACTGCTGCTGTACGCAAGAGGGGAACTGCTCAACACTGCTGCTGTACGCAAGAGGGGAACTGCTCAACACTGCTGCTGTACGCAAGAGGGGAACTGCTCAACACTGCTGCTGTACGCAAGAGGGGAACTGCTCAACACTGCTGCTGTACGCAGGAGGGGAACTGCTCAACACTGCTGCTGTACGCAAGAGGGGAACTGCTCAACACTGCTGCTGTACGCAAGAGGGGAACTACTCAACACTGCTGCTGTACGCAGGAGGGGAACTGCTCAACACTGCTGCTGTACGCAAGAGGGGAACTGCTCAACACTGCTGCTGTATGCAAGAGGGGAACTGCTCAACACTGCTGCTGTACGCAAGAGGGGAACTGCTCAACACTGCTGCTGTACGCAAGAGGGGAACTGCTCAACACTGCTGCTGTACGCAAGAGGGGAACTGCTCAACACTGCTGCTGTACGCAAGAGGGGAACTACTCAACACTGCTGCTGTACGCAAGAGGGGAACTACTCAACACTGCTGCTGTACGCAGGAGGGGAACTGCTCAACACTGCTGCTGTACGCAAGAGGGGAACTGCTCAACACTGCTGCTGTACGCAAGAGGGGAACTGCTCAACACTGCTGCTGTACGCAGGACAGAAAAATGCCACAGACAGGCAGTAGGCTAGTAGCATATCCCTGGTCCGCGTGTAGAGTAATTAAAAATAAAAACGCACTTCTCTCCATGCAATTAAAAAGTTTTTAATTTTCAAGTTTCAGCAGTGTGCCTTCATCAGGGTGCAGTGTAGTTTTTTTAAATATATACTTTTTTCTATTGTTCGTAGCTAAACTCTTTTCCATTCCTCTGAATTTTCTCTTTCTGTCTTTATCTTTCTTTCTCACTCGTAATCATCTAATGTTAGATTTCTGTTAGTTAATTTCTCTTTGTATCTTGCATTATGGGAAACAGCTGAAGAACGTTGACGGTACCACGTATGACGTTAGCGTTTTAACAAAACAATTACTTTTATGAAATACAAAAAATGTTGGAGGCGTGGCGAAAGCGGTACTGGAAACACTTCTTACCAATATCCAACATTTATATAACATTCATATACTTTATTATAATGTAATTTTATACCAGAGTAATTTTTCTTTCACATTTTTTGAATTTCCAGCGTTTTAAATGATCTGGTGCTTACACTTTAAGGACAGGACACTCAACCCCACAGTACTGAGCATGGACACTCAACCCCACAGTACTGAGCATGGACACTCAACCCCACAGTACTGAGCATGGACACTCAACCCCACAGTACTGAGCATGGGCACTCAACCCAACAGTACTGAGCATAAACACTCAACCCCACAGTACTGAACATGGACACTCAACCCCACAGTACTGAGCATGGGCACTCAACCCCACAGTACTGAACATGGACACTCAACCCCACAGTACTGAGCATGGACACTCAACCCCACAGTACTGAGCATGGACACTCAACCCCACAGTACTGAGCATGGACACTCAACCCCACAGTACTGAGCATGGACACTCAACCCCACAGTACTGAGCATGGACACTCAACCCCACAGTACTGAGCATGGACACTCAACCCCACAGTACTGAGCATGGACACTCAACCCCACCGTATTGAGCATGGGCACTCAACCCCACAGTACTGAGCATAAACACTCAACCCCACAGTACTGAGCATGGACACTCAACCCCACAGTACTGAGCATAAACACTCAACCCCACAGTACTGAGCATGGACACTCAACCCCACAGTACTGAGCATAAACA
This sequence comes from Ilyophis sp. 1 JC-2022, assembly GCA_022702515.1. NCBI lineage: Eukaryota > Metazoa > Chordata > Actinopteri > Anguilliformes > Synaphobranchidae > Ilyophis > Ilyophis sp. 1 JC-2022. The sequence continues at coordinate 128,729,407 of CM040402.1, forward strand.
CTCAACCCCACAGTACTGAGCATGGACACTCAACCCCACAGTACTGAGCATGGACACTCAACCCCACAGTATTGAGCATGGGCACTCAACCCCACAGTACTGAGCATAAACACTCAACCCCACAGTACTGAGCATGGGCACTCAATCCCACAGTACTGAACATGGACACTCAACCCCACAGTACTGAGCATGGGCACTCAACCCCACAGTACTGAGCATGGGCACTCAACCCCACAGTACTGAGCATAAACACTCAACCCCACAGTACTGAACATGGACACTCAACCCCACAGTACTGAGCATCAACCCCACAGTACTGAGCATGGACACTCAACCACACAGTACTGAGCATGGACACTCAACCCCACAGTACTGAGCATCAACCCCACAGTACTGAGCATGGACACTCAACCACACAGTACTGAGCATGGACACTCAACCCCACAGTACTGAACATGGACACTCAACCCAACAGTACTGAGCATGGACACTCAACCCCACAGTACTGAGCATGGGCACTCAACCCCACAGTACTGAACATGGACACTCAACCCCACAGTACTGAGCATCAACCCCACAGTACTGAGCATGGACACTCAACCACACAGTACTGAGCATGGACACTCAACCCCACAGTACTGAACATGGACACTCAACCCAACAGTACTGAGCATGGACACTCAACCCCACAGTACTGAGCATGGGCACTCAACCCCACAGTACTGAACATGGACACTCAACCCCACAGTACTGAGCATCAACCCCACAGTACTGAGCATGGACACTCAACCACACAGTACTGAGCATGGACACTCAACCCCACAGTACTGAGCATGGACACTCAACTCCACAGTACTGAGCATGGACACTCAACCCCACAGTACTGAACATGGACACTCAACCCCACAGTATTGAGCATGGACACTCAACCCCACAGTACTGAGCATGGGCACTCAACCCCACAGTACTGAACATGGACACTCAACCCCACAGTACTGAGCATAAACACTCAACCCCACAGTACTGAGCATGGGCACTCAACCCCACAGTACTGAGCATGGGCACTCAACCCCACAGTACTGAGCATGGACACTCAACCCCACAGTACTGAGCATGGGCACTCAACCCCACAGTACTGAGCATAAACACTCAACCCCACAGTACTGAGCATGGGCACTCAACCCCACAGTACTGAGCATAAACACTCAACCCCACAGTACTGAGCATGGGCACTCAACCCCACAGTACTGAACATGGACACCGAACCCCACAGTACTGAGCATCAACCCCACAGTACTGAGCATGGACACTCACCCACACAGTACTGAGCATGGACACTCAACCCCACAGTACTGAACATGGACACTCAACCCCACAGTACTGAGCATGGACACTCAACCCCACAGTACTGAGCATGGACACTCAACCCCACAGTACTGAGCATGGGCACTCAACCCCACAGTACTGAACATGGACACTCAACCCCACAGTACTGAACATGGACACTCAACCCCACAGTACTGAGCATGGACACTCAACCCCACAGTACTGAGCATGGACACTCAACCCCACAGTACTGAGCATGGACACTCAACCCCACAGTACTGAGCATGGACACTCAACCCCACAGTACTGAACATGGACACTCAACCCCACAGTACTGAGCATGGACACTCAACCCCACAGTACTGAGCATGGACACTCAACCCCACAGTACTGAGCATGGACACTCAACCCCACAGTACTGAGCATGGACACTCAACCCCACAGTACTGAGCATGGACACTCAACCCCACAGTACTGAGCATGGACACTCAACCCCACAGTACTGAGCATGGACACTCAACCCCACAGTACTGAGCATGGACACTCAACCCCACAGTACTGAGCATGGACACTCAACCCCACAGTACTGAGCATGGACACTCAACCCCACAGTACTGAGCATGGACACTCAACCCCACAGTACTGAACATGGACACTCAACCCCACAGTACTGAGCATGGACACTCAACCCCACAGTACTGAGCATGGACACTCAACCCCACAGTACTGAGCATGGACACTCAACCCCACAGTACTGAGCATGGACACTCAACCCCACAGTACTGAGCATGGACACTCAACCCCACAGTACTGAGCATGGGCACACAACCCCACAGTACTGAGCATGGACACACAACCCCACAGCACTGAGCATGGACACTCAACCCCACAGTACTGAGCATGGGCACACATGGCATCAAACCCCTTTTCTCTGTGGGGGCACAAATAAACATAGCGAGGCGGCTCTTTCAAATGCACACAGGAACGTTACATTCCTGCTCACACATGCTCTGGCCCTGTGTGCAAACAACACTAATGTTTTACACAAGGATATCCATGCAAAAATAATTCAATAGAATCTAAACTGAAAAAAACATGAAATGAGAAAGAAAGGACCTTAAATTGACACCAGAATGCGCCGGAAGTTCTCTCAGGCTCTCTCCATCCCTACTAGAGGCCTGCAGACTTCTGCAGATAAGAGACACGAAAAAGGTCAAATATCTACACTTCCTGTCCGTTTCCTTTTTCGGCACAGTCAAGATTTAGAAGATTTGCTCAGATTTAGACAGATGTGCCCCACTTGGCCAGCGACTGACCTCTCTGTTGGATGTCCCGTGCAGGGTGAGGTGGGTGTCTAATAGGTGTTGAATGACTTGCTGCCAAACTCAACTCTTACCCCTACACTTCCCTTTAAAACTGTCATCGAGTTATAAATCACTCCCCAGAGCCCTGGTGCAGTCTGGGCCTTTCTGTGGCCCACACCGTGTGAAGGAAGTTTGTACAAAGGAAAAACAAGCAGCTATTGGTCTGTTTATATTAGTGTTGGAGAGCGCGAACGCTGAATAACCAAATATCTGGACTGTAAGTTCCGTACAGGAGGAGATGGGGAGATATTGGGACAGGGGGCGGTCACCTCCGTTCTGTCTTTCGGCAGAGCCGGGAGATGCCACACCGACCGTCCGGTCCCCCCACAGGAAGTGGGGAGTTCACCAGCACAGTTCATGACTTCCTCTCCCAATCCCGTTTCCTGAATTACGCTGCGCGGTCAGAGGCCAGGCGCTGCTCAGAGCAGCTGTGTTGTCTCACATGGGTCCCATCTCTTCTACAACAAAACTCCCCAATAAAACTGACTCAAAGCCGACCATAAAACTCTGCTGCTTTCTGAGCTGATGAGAGGCTGGGGAAAGATGGGATTACCGGCCTTACTGTGGAGGAGTCAGGTACAGTCGGGAGCTTATTATTACTTCTCTATTTTTCATTGGAAAATTACAGATGGACCCTTCTTCTTCTTCTTCTTCTTCTTCTTCTTCTTCTTCTTGAGGCTCAAAAGGTTGCATTTTATGGCAAACAGGGACAGTCCAACTACAAATGAACACATAAAACATCTCACGATGAAGCCGTCACTATGGAAACCTTCTCTCCCCTGACCCCAAGCTACACCTGGCCGTCACTATGGAAACCTGCTCTTTCCTGACCCCAAGCTACACCTGGCCGTCACTAAGGAAACCTGATCTCCACTGAGCCCCGTGCACTCTGTCAGTACCAGACTCATGGTCCATGGCCCAGTGAGGAAGGTGGAGATCCAGGGGTCAGTAAGTAAAAGTCCTGCCGTGTGTTTCTTCCACCCATGAACTCAACCAGCTGATTTCACTAATCAGTTCACCTCCTGGCTGAATAATTATGTTAATTAGAAAATCCAGGTGATTGGAGCAAAATACTCGTGAGGACTTTTACTTTCTGTCGCCTGGATTTCCACCTCCACTGCTCAGCAGAATGACTATAAATCCTGTAATACCGATCAGTTTCATTAATACATACATTTCAGGCTATTTCTTTCCAGAATCAGAGATGAATATGGTCACTGACGGTTATTATCTCCTCTTGCTGCTCTGCGCTCTGCTCTGTGCTCTGCTCTGTGCTCTTGCTGCGCTCTGCGCTCTGTGCTCTGCGCTCTGCTCTGTGCTCTTGCTGCGCTCTGCGCTCTGTGCTCTGCTCTGTGCTCTTGCTGCGCTCTGCGCTCTGTGCTCTGCGCTCTGCTCTGCGCTCTGTGCTCTGCTCTGCGCATCTTCTCTTGCTGTGCTCTGTGCTCTTGCTGTGCTCTTGCTCTGCACTCTTGCTCTGTGCTCTTGCTCTGTGCTCTGCGCTCTGTGCTCTGCGCTCTTGCTGTGCTCTTGCTCTGTGCTCTGTGCTCTGCGCTCTTGCTGTGCTCTTGCTCTGTGCTCTGTGCTCTGCGCTCTTGCTGTGCTCTGTGCTCTGCGCTCTTGCTCTGTGCTCTTGCTCTTGCTCTGTGCTCTGTGCTCTGCGCTCTGGCTGTGCTCTTGCTCTGTGCTCTGTGCTCTTGCTGTGCTCTTGCTCTGCGCTCTGTGCTCTTGCTGTGCTCTGTGCTCTTGCTCTGTGCTCTGTGCTCTTGCTCTGTGCTCTGTGCTCTTGCTCTGTGCTCTGTGCTCTTGCTCTGTGCTCTTGCTCTGTGCTCTTGCTCTGTGCTCTTGCTCTGCGCTCTGTGCTCTGCGCTCTGTGCTCTTGCTGTGCTCTTGCTCTGTGCTCTGCGCTCTGTGCTCTTGCTGTGCTCTTGCTCTGTGCTCTTGCTGTGCTCTTGCTCTGTGCTCTTGCTCTGTGCTCTTGCTCTGCGCTCTGCTCTGTGCTCTTGCTGCGCTCTGCGCTCTGCGCTCTGCTCTGTGCTCTTGCTGCGCTCTGCGCTCTGCTCTGTGCTCTTGCTGCGCTCTGCGCTCTGTGCTCTGCGCTCTGCTCTGTGCTCTTGCTCTGTGCTCTTGCTCTGTGCTCTGCGCTCTTGCTGCGCTCTTGCTCTGTGCTCTGCGCTCTTGCTGCGCTCTTGCTCTGTGCTCTTGCTGCGCTCTTGCTCTGTGCTCTTGCTGCGCTCTTGCTCTGTGCTCTTGCTGCGCTCTGTGCTCTTGCTCTGCGCTCTTGCTCTGTGCTCTTGCTGCGCTCTGTGCTCTGTGCTCTTGCTCTGCGCTCTTGCTCTGTGCTCTTGCTCTGCGCTCTTGCTGCGCTCTTGCTCTGTGCTCTTGCTGCGCTCTTGCTCTGTGCTCTTGCTGCGCTCTGTGCTCTTGCTCTGCGCTCTTGCTCTGTGCTCTTGCTGCGCTCTGTGCTCTGTGCTCTTGCTCTGTGCTCTGTGCTCTGCGCTCTTGCTGTGCTCTTGGTGTCAGGCAGAGCCCTCCTCCCCAGACAGACTCAGGGAGCTGGAATTGTTTCCGTACAAACTTGGCAAGCTGGGAAATTTACCATGAACTACAACCGAACACCAATAAATTATGAAATGAATCAAGGCAGATTGCGAGGAAGAGGGAATGAGGAAAGGAGAGAGAGGAAGAGAAAGAGAGAGAGGGAGGGAAAGAGAGAGAGGGAGGGAGGGAAAGAGAGCACAAGAAAGAGAGGGAGGGAGAGAGAGAGCATGAGAGAGAGGGAGAGAGAGGGAGGGAGAGAGAGAGAGAGAGGGAGGGAGAGAGAGAGGGAGGGAGAGAGAGAGGGAGAGAGAGAGAGGGAGGGAGAGAGAGAGAGAGAGAGGGAGTGAGAGAGAGAGCACTCTGGAGGGAGTGAGAGAGAGAAAGCGGGCGGTCCGTGTTTAGTTTTGTCTGTGACTGGGGGAGCCTCTGTTTACCGTGCAGCTTCTCTCAGGGGAACGCTCTCAGTGGGACCAGCTCCAATGGCATTTCCACTTTTAATTTGACAAACGAGGACTCTTGACTGAGCTAATGGCTTTTCCTCAAGGGCATAATTCAATCAGCGATGTCCACCATCAAACGTCCCCCACCCCGCCCCGGCACCAGTGTCGGCAAGTGGCAGTCTCCGTTTACTCTGAGAGTTAGTGGCTTATTACCCCCCAAACCCGCCACACCCCTACCCCACCCATCAGGCGCCACCCCCACAGACAGTGCAGAGCCGCTCTGTGGGAGAGTTTATGGAGTTAATGTACCTGGGTGGTGGGGTTGGGGCAGGGTTAGCGGGGGAGTTTAGCGCTGAAACGCGTCCCCTCAGCGCCCCTGCGGCTGATCAAACGCTCGCTGTAGCGGGAATCGCGGCTTTCCTCCCGCTCTCCTGCCCTCCACCTCCACACAATACGACCTGCAGGGACATGATCCTTCCTGCCAGAAACAGCGGGCTGACGTAAGCTGGGCGTCCTGGACCGGGGTCTATATTTAAGTTACGATGAGGTCACGTAATCGGGGACGATAGCGGTCGGGGGTCTTTCTCCGCACGTTTCCACCCGAGCGGTTAAAAAAAGGTCAGCTGCTGAATGCAGAGATGTGTGTCAGTGAAACAGAAGCTCTAGTGCCCTCCACTATTATTGGCACCCCTGGTAAAGATGAGTAAAAATGGTTATAAAAAATTCACCGTTTGGTGAATTAGCTTAATGTCACACTGAAAGTTTTTTAAAAATCCAACTGCATATCTGGCAGCAGAGTGATGGTTTAAGGCTTGTTTGATACGGCAGACCTTTGATGACTTAGAGCCATTTAGCCAACCATGTGTTCCATACTGTCCCAGTGTAATTTACAGCTAAATCTAGTCCCAACCCCAAATTCCCATAGAGATCCATTCAAATGCAGAGGTTATAGTATTGCTTGTAAGAGTACCAATTTGGCCTATTCTAGTCAAGCGATAATCAGCTGTGCTCATAATGAGTCACTTCCATAACCGAACCAGCTTTGCGTTGTGTTTTCCCCTGTGGGCCAAGAGTCTTGCGTCAGAAAATGGTTCCAATCTACAGAATTACTCAGTACACTTCCCATGAATCAATACCACCATCCACAGAATTACTCAGTACACTTCCTATAGATCAATACCACCATCCACAGAATTACTCAGTACACTTCCTATGGATCAATACCACCATCCACAGAATTACTCAGTACACTTCCTATGGATCAATACCACCATCCACAGAATTACTCAGTACACTTCCTATAGATCAATACCACCATCCACAGAATTACTCAGTACACTTCCCATGGATCAATACCACCATCCACAGAATTACTCAGTACACTTCCCATGGATCAATACCACCATCCACAGAATTAGTCAGTACACTTCCTATAGATCAATACCACCATCCACAGAATTACTCAGTACACTTCCTATGGATCAATACCACCATCCACAGAATTAGTCAGTACACTTCCTATGGATCAATACCACCATCCACAGAATTAGTCAGTACACTTCCTATGGATCAATACCACCATCCACAGAATTACTCAGTACACTTCATATAGATCAATACCACCATCCACAGAATTACTCAGTACACTTCCTATGGATCAATACCACCATCCACAGAATTAGTCAGTACACTTCCTATGGATCAATACCACCATCCACAGAATTAGTCAGTACACTTCCTATGGATCAATACCACCATCCACAGAATTAGTCAGTACACTTCCCATGGATCAATACCACCATCCACAGAGCCTGTAGAGCTCACTCAAGGGCTTTAGGAGGTTTTCTTTCTCTGCTGCTTCAGTGAGGTAAAACTCCTCCAGTGGGAAGAAAAACACTTTTGGTCCCACACCTAATTAATTGGGTTCACATGGGTTTCTCCACATTTGTAATCATGTTTGTAATCACACACCTATGTGTGGTGTTGGGTAATCGTGGCTCACAGAAAACAAATCTCCTGTGAGTTAGAGGGTGTGTAGGCTCCAATAAAACAGTGACAAGTTGTGCTCCTGACCAGCATATCACCTGAATACCTGCCGGTTACCGTGACGAGCCCCGTGTTCCAGAATCAAACACTGCCTGTGCCTTCAGGTCCAAGTTTAATAAGACCCCAGTGTCACCCAGAAAGGGTGGGGTTTCAGTCATCAGGTATCACGTCCTTCGACCTCCACGTTCAACAGCGCCCCCTGTGGTCACTCAGGCAACTGCGGCCTGCCTGGGCCAGCTGCTGGAGATGTGCAACCGCTGCGCAGCTCAGCTGGACGACTAGAAAAAGGAAAATAAGTAATGGTGGCTCTGCTCAGTTCTCTCACTGACATGGGACAGGACCACAAACACAATGGCGCATTCCAGACTGGAGAATGAAGGAAAACGGGGATTAAAAGCCGTTTCCAAAAAACCTAAATAAATAACAAAAAGGCCTCCCCCTCCCCCTCCCCCTCCGGGAACCGTGGGACCAGCAGGACACAGAGACAGATGGAAATGTGAGTTCTACTGAAGCGCTCTGACCCTGCCATCAGTCATCATGGAGCCTTTTTAAAAACTCAGCATAACACAGGAGGATGAGGACAGAGGCCTACCGCCCCAATCCCTCCTACAGGGACCAGGGAGTGTTTCTTACCTCAGGTAAAAAGATCTCACATTGGACCCCATCCCGACACAATTACAGCATAACCTCCCCCCCCCATAATACAGCGCCCCCGCCTGCTGCAATGGTTAATGCTTTCAAAATGTATACAGGCCGCCCCTGTAAATAAGAATTTGTTCTGAAGTGACCTGCCCGGTTAAATAAATTAAAAAAATTATTCAGTTTCAAGTTATTGATCAATAATCCTCTTCATCACTGTAATATCAGCCCCACATACAGTGTACATGCGTGATATCAGCCCCACATACACTGTGTACATGCGTGATATCAGCCCCACATACAGTGTACATGCGTGATATCAGCCCCACATACAGTGTACATGCGTGATATCAGCCCCACATACACTGTGTACATGCGTGATATCAGCCCCACATACACTGTGTACATGCGTGATATCAGCCCCACATACACTGTGTACATGCGTGATATCAGCCCCACATACAGTGTACATGCATGATATCAGCTCCACATACTGTATACATGCATGATATCAGCTCCACATACACTGTATACATGCGTGATATCAGCCCCACATACACTGTGTACATGCGTGATATCAGCCCCACATACACTGTGTACATGCGTGATATCAGCCCCACATACACTGTGTACATGCGTGATATCAGCTCCACATACAGTGTACATGCATGATATCAGCTCCACATACTGTGTACATGCGTGATATCAGCCCCACATACAGTGTACACACGTGACCTTCCTCCATGGTATAAAGCTGAACTCTCAAACCGCTCCCAGTGCTCTGGAAACACTTCATTTAATGGGCTTTCATTCCCACAGCTTCTTTACTTTAAATCACCAACTGAAACAAAAGTTCTCTCAGCGAGTTTCATACAATTTGATCAAACAGCAGGGAATCTGTTTCTCTTACACGCAACGACAAGCCTGCCATTACTCTCCTTAACCAATGAGATGATCCCTCTGCCATTACTCTCCTTAACCAATTAGATGATAAAATTGTCACATTAAATGAAAGAGCGTAGAAGAGGGGCATGTGTCCCCACATTACGCCCATCACCCGCGGCTCCAGGGCGGGAATGTCTGTGTGTAATTTAGAGCTACACACACACACACACACACACACACACACCGCATCTCTCAATTACACCCCCAGGAACGGGAGCACAGGCCATGGAGGCAGAGTAATGAAAGCAAGGTGTAGCTCCTCATATAGGGTTTGTGTTGAAACATGAGCAGAGACGGGGCAAACAGAGAGGGCTCCGTTATGTGGAGTTTACAGTGTAATTACAGCACTGTACTGCATGGAATTTAAACACAGAATCATGCTGCTCCACAAACCTCCACATAACACTCTGGGATTATCAGCGACACACACACCCTCGCTGTAGATATGTGGGATTATCACTGACACACACACACACCCTCGCTGTAGATCTGTGGGATTATCACCGACACACACACTCTCACTGTAGATCTGTGGGATTATCACCGACACACACACTCTCACTGTAGATCTGTGGGATTATCACCGACACACACACTCTCACTGTAGATCTGTGGGATTATCACTGACACACACACTCTCACTGTAGATCTGTGGGATTATTACTGACACACACTCTCACTGTAGATCTGTGGGATTATCACAGACACACACACTCACTGTAGATCTGTGGGATTATCACCGACACACACACTCTCACTGTAGATTTGTGGGATTATCACCGACACAAACACTCTCACTGTAGATCTGTGGGATTATCACCGACACACACACACACACAAACTCCCTGACTGTAGATCTGTGGGATTATCACTGACACACACCCTCACAGCAAATATGTGGGATTATCACAGACACACTCACTGTAGATCTGTGGGATTATCACCGACACACACACTCTCACTGTAGATTTGTGGGATTATCACCGACACAAACACACTCACTGTAGATCTGTGGGATTATCACTGACACACACACCCTCACTGTGGATCTGTGGGATTATCACTGACACACACACACACCCTCGCTGTAGATATGTGGGATTATCACTGACACACACACAGATAGAGGGGGGGGGGGGGGGGGAGGGAGAGAGAGAGAGAGAGAGAGAGAGAGAGAGAGAGAGAGAGAGAGAGAGAGAGAGAGAGAGAGAGAGAGAGAGAGAGAGAGAGAGAGAGAGAGAGAGAGAGAGAGAGAGAGAGAGAGAGAGAGAGAGAGAGAAACTCACCATGGAGTTTTAATGGTAAAACATCCTCCCCCAGAGAGATAAAGTCTTGTTGGGGGGAAAGAGATAGATGGAAAGATCATTATTATAGATCATTATCATCAAGTTAAAATATGGCATTTGTACATGTCTGCTGTGGAAGACAAGCAAAGAGCAGGAAGCAGTGTGTCTCTGTGCAGCGGCTTTCAGAAACAAAACAACATGTGAAGTCTAGAGTCCAGCTGCAAGGACAGTTTAATCACTTCACCATATATAAAATAAAATATTAAATTATTCAGCTACTCCTGCATAACTGGCAGGGGAATGCAACTTGTGCATTTTTAACAATATATGCACATATATTCCTGCACATATACCGTTTTACAGATGGTCTGAATAAAAGTATCTGCTGTATGGCTTCTACTTTAAAACCCTGTGCGTGTGTGCGTGCGTGCGTGAAATAAGTATTTGATCCATAGAACAATAGGACTTAATACTTGGTAGAGAAACCTTTGTTGGCAAGCACAGAGGTCAGACGTTTGTTGTAGTTTTTCACCAGGTTTGCACAGATCTTGAGAGGGATTTTGGTCCACTCCTCTATGCAGATCCTCTCCAAATCCTTAAGGTTCCGAGGCTGTCGCTTGGCAACTCGAAGCTTCAGCTCCCTCCACAGATTTTCGATGGGATTTAGGTCTGGAGACTGGCTAGGCCACTCCAGGACCTTAATATGCTTCTTTTTGAGCCACTGCTTTGTTGCCTTGGCTGTATGTTTTGGGTCATTGTCATGTTGGAAGACCCATCCACGACCCATTTTCAGTGCTCTCACTGAGGGAAGGAGGTTGTCGCCAAAAATTTCCCGGTACATGGCCCCATTCATCCTCCCCTCGATACGGTGAAGTCGTCCTGTCCCCTTAGCTGAGAAACACCCCCAAAGCATAAGGTTTCCACCTCCATGCTTCACAGTGGGGATGGTGTTCTTTGGGTTGTACTCAGCATTTCTCTTCCTCCAAACACGGCGAGTCGAGTTGATGCCAAATAGCTCTATTTTGGTCTCATATGACCACATCACCTTCTCCCAAGCCTCCTCTGGATCATCCAGGTGTTCTTTGGCAAACTTCAGACGGGCCTGTACATGTGCCTTCTTCAGCAGAGGAACCTTGCGCGCGCAGCAGGATTTTAATCCTTCACGGTGTAGTGTGTTACTGATGGTTCTCTTCGTGACTGTGGTCCCAACTGCCTTCAGGTCATGAACAAGCTCCTCCTGTGTAGTACTGGGCTGATCCCTGACCTTTCTCATGATCATTGATATCCCACGAGGCGAGATCTTGCGTGGAGCCCCAGACCGAGGGAGATTGGCGGTGACTTTGTGTTTCTTCCATTTTCTAATAATTGCTCCAACAGTTGTTAACTTCTCACGAAGCTGCTTGCTTATTTTCTTGTAGCCCATCCCAGCCTTGTGCAGGTCTACAATTTTGTCCCTGATGTCCTTAGACAGCTCCTTTGTCTTGCCCATGGTGGAAACGTTGGAATCTGATTGATTGTGTGGACAGGTGTCTTTTATACAGCTACATAACGATGTAACGAGTTGACACAGGCATTTTGGGTAATGAGTTGAGATTAGGAGTGCTTCTTAATGGAAAACTAACTGGTCTGTGGGAGCCAGAATTATTGCTGATTGGGAGGGGATCAAATACTTATTTCATGCGAAAATACGAAAATAAATTTATAAAATTTCTATGATGTTGTTATTGTGGATTATTTTGTGATATTCTGTCTCTCAATGTTAAAATGTACCTATAATTAAAATTCTATACAGTTCCATTCTTTGTAAGTGGGCAAACCTCCAAAATCAGTAAGGGATCAAATAATTATTGCTCCCACTGTTTGTGTGTGTGTGTGTGAGTGAGTGTGTGTGGATGTGTGTGTGTGTGTGTGTGTGTGTGTGTGTGTGTGTGTGTGTGTGTTTGTGTGAGCGAGTGTGTGTGGATGTGTATATATGTGTGAGTGAGCATATAAAAGCCAATAAAGCTGAAACTCTCCCTCTCTCTCGCTCCCCATTCCTCCTGTCTCTCTACACTGTGCTGTCCAATAAAGCTGAAACTCTCCCTCTCTCTCGCTCCCCATTCTTCCTGTCTCTCTACACTGTGCTGTCCAATAAAGCTGAAACTCTCCCTCTCTCTCTCTACCCCATTCTTCCTGTCTCTCTACACTGTGCTGTCCAATAAAGCTGAAACTCTCCCTCTCTCTCACTCCCCATTCTTCCTGTCTCTCTACACTGTGCTGTCCAATAAAGCTGAAACTCTCCCTCTCTCTCGCTCCCCATTCTTCCTGTCTCTCTACACTGTGCTGTCCAATAAAGCTGAAACTCTCCCTCTCTCTCGCTCCCCATTCTTCCTGTCTCTCTACACTGTGCTGTCCAATAAAGCTGAAACTCTCCCTCTCTCTCGCTCCCCATTCCTCCTGTCTCTCTACACTGTGCTGTCCAATAAAGCTGAAACTCTCCCTCTCTCTCGCTCCCCATTCTTCCTGTCTCTCTACACTGTGCTGTCCAATAAAGCTGAAACTCTCCCTCTCTCTCGCTCCCCATTCCTCCTGTCTCTCTACACTGTGCTGTCCAATAAAGCTGAAAAGCACAAAAAAATATATATTTTTAACTGTTCCCTGGGTTTTAAAAAAAAAAACATGAGTGAGCTGGCCAGTCAGATGAAGAGAGAGAAGAGTCATTCTGTTCGTCACAACGGGAATTCTGGGTAGTAAAAAACCAGCACCAAATACCGGACATCACACCACTTTACAGCTGTGGAACTGTCTCTCAAAACTTTATTTACAAACCATTTACAAACAATGACAGGGACAGGAGAAAGGAGCTTCATTAACCAGTGTCAGGAGGCCGGAGTCCAGCCCACAGAACCAGTAGGGTCTGACACACACGCACGCACACACACACTCTCACGCACGCACACACTCTCACGCACGCACACTCACAATGCTGTGTGCACCTAACTGCCATTACAGGAAACCTGAGCAAAACACGAGCAGTAATAGCAGGGCTGTGTTATCACAACCACACCCCAAATTTGATGGATTCATCCAGAAGCAGGAAGTGTAAGTGTCAAAGCAGGAAGTATACAGGCCAGCCTGAACATTACATCACATTTAAAGACATCTGTACATACCGTACATTTATACATCCTTTATACCCCCCAGACAGACAGACAGACAGACAGACGGGCTCTGTGGCGGCTTCACCAGCAGCTATACAGTCAGCCCCACTCCAGCCATTCTGCAGTCTGGCCCGTGACCACGCCTACTCTTCCATCTGACTTGTGACCACGCCCCCTCCACAATCTGAAATCTACGGCCACGCCCACACCGTAGTCTGGTCTCATTACATTACAGGCATTTAGCAGACGCTCTTATCCAGAGCGACTTACATACTTCTTATTACATTTATCCATTCATACAGCTGGATATATACTGAAGCAATGCAGGTTAAGTACCTTGCTCAAGGGTACAACGGCAGTGTCCTACCTAGGAATCGAACCTGCAACCTTTCAGTTACAAGTCCAGTTCCTTAACCATTATACTACACTGGTCTCGATGGCTACATCCACTCTGGACTCTATGGTCACGCCCCTCTGAAACGTCTCCGTCGCACGCGGTTACCAGATATCACCGGCCTGCTCATATCGTTAGAACATTTCCAATTCAAACATGGAAGAAAATTAGATTTAAATAAAAAATATTAAAATGCTGGCTTTTACTGTGATGATGCGAGCATGTAAATGATTTTTCCGAAACCGCAGCACTCCAGAGACAGATTACCCATCATCCCTTAAAATGACACAGGCCCCGTCGGCACAGAGGACGACAGCCGATTGTAAATGAACACGTGCGGTCTGACGAATGAGAGAATGAAATCCCAAATATCTGTAATCCTAAAAACAACCGTCACGCCCCACGCTCATCACCCACATAAGCAGGGTACAGAGGCAGCTGTGAGGTCAGCGGGTCAGCGGAGGACATGTGACCCGTGTGCCGAGGTCAGTCTGATCTGCAGCGGCGGCGTGCTGCGTGTAGAGGGCGCTGTGGAGCGCGGTACTCACCCTGTGCGCTTCGTGATGGTTCCCAGGGTAACGGGCTGCTTGACCTGAGCCAGGGGCTGCACCACCGTCAGGCTGGGCAGGGTGGACAGCCGAGGGTTCCCTAGGTTGTTGTTGCTCAGCGTGTTGTAGGACTCCTGGCTGCTGAGTTTGGCTGGATGGGGAGGGAATGGATGGAGGAGAATAAGCTTTTACAGCAGTGTCTGCAGGGGGCTATGCCAGCCCGCGTCCGGAAGCTTCCACAGGGGGCTATGCTAGCCCGCGTCCAGAAGCTTGCACAGGGGGCTATGCCAGCCCGCGTCCGGAAGCTTCCACAGGGGGCTATGCCAGCCCGCGTCCGGAAGCTTCCACAGGGGGCTATGCCAGCCCGCGTCCGGAAGCTTCCACAGGGGGCTATGCTAGCCCGCGTCCGGAAGCTTCCACAGGGGGCTATGCCAGCCCGCGTCCGGAAGCTTCCACAGGGGGCTATGTCAGCCCGCGTCCGGAAGCTTCCACAGGGGGCTATGCCAGCCCGCGTCCGGAAGCTTCCACAGGGGGCTATGCCAGCCCACGTCCGGAAGCTTCCACAGGCCTTCAGGGGTGAAGTAAAGCACAGCAGATCAATGCCAACAAGCCTCCTTAACAGGGTAAAAGGCTGTACAATTAATGTCTTTTGTCTTGTGTTTTTACTACGGCTGTTTTCATTTGAACCTTTCTGTTTATCTCTCTTCTGGAGACAGTAATATACCTACCAATCTTAAAGAAATACACTCCGGAAGCTTCCACAGGGGGCTATGCATATATACACTCCCTGATAGAGTACAAACTGAGGAAGGGAAGAGTGTCACAAGAGTGAGTGTGTTATTAGTACACTGTGAGGACATCTACTTACTCAGACTTCCCAAAGACTTGCAGCCCCCTTTATGAGAGTGACTTCCCAAGCAAACACGTAAACCTCTTAGCTGTTTACCCAGCAAGATGCTACTATTAGCAGAAATTTCATAGCACAGGACAGCCAGACCCAGCCCTGGATTTGAGCCTGCAACCTCTCTGGCTACAGTGACCCCCCCAGGCCTGATTAAAGCAAGCCCATCCCGACCCCCCCCCCCCAAGACACTTTTATCTACTTTCATTCCCCTAACCACTAAACAATGGTTTACACAAAACAGATTTTAAAGACACCAACAAACGTAATTATACAATTTGAAAGGGTTTCCTCTGAGGCCTAATGGATTTTTATGGAGAGAGAGCGAGAGGCTGGGAGAGATTCCTGAGAACAGAGACAAAGGGGCGGTGAATATCATGTTTAAAGAGGAAGGTAAACACAGAAATGCGTGTGCCTGATCAGGGGGCTCCGCCCACGTGGCTAACAGCACCTTAATGCACGTTAACATACACACATTCACACTACGCTAGTGAACCAGGCAGCCCACGTGGCTAACAGCACCTTAATGCACGTTAACATACACACATTCACACTACACTAGTGAACCAGGCATCCCACGTGGCTAACAGCACCTTAATGCACGTTAACATACACACATTCACACTACGCTAGTGAACCAGGCAGCCCACGTGGCTAACAGCACCTTAATGCACGTTAACATACAGACATTCACACTACGCTAGTGAACCAGGCAGCCCACGTGGCTAACAGCACCTTAATGCACGTTAACATACACACATTCACACTACGCTAGTGAACCAGGCAGCCCACGTGGCTAACAGCACCTTAATGCACGTTAACATACACACATTCACACTACGCTAGTGAACCAGGCAGCCCACGTGGCTAACAGCACCTTAATGCACGTTAACATACACACATTCACACTACGCTAGTGAACCAGGCAGCCCATGTGGCTAACAGCACCTTAATGCACGTTAACATACACACATTCACACTACGCTAGTGAACCAGGACAGCCCACGTGGCTAACCGCACCTTAATGCACGTTAACATACACACATTCACACTACGCTAGTGAACCAGGCAGCCCACGTGGCTAACAGCACCTTAATGCACGTTAACATACACACATTCACACTACGCTAGTGAACCAGGCAGCCCACGTGGCTAACAGCACCTTAATGCACGTTAACATACACACATTCACACTACGCTAGTGAACCAGGCAGCCCACGTGGCTAACAGCACCTTAATGCACGTTAACATACACACATTCACACTACGCTAGTGAACCAGGCAGCCCACGTGGCTAACAGCACCTTAATGCACGTTAACATACACACATTCACACTACGCTAGTGAACCAGGCAGCCCACGTGGCTAACAGCACCTTAATGCACGTTAACATACACACATTCACACTACGCTAGTGAACCAGGCAGCCCACGTGGCTAACAGCACCTTAATGCACGTTAACATACACACATTCACACTACGCTAGTGAACCAGGCAGCCCACGTGGCTAACAGCACCTTAATGCACGTTAACATACACACATTCACACTACGCTAGTGAACCAGGCAGCCCACGTGGCTAACAGCACCTTAATGCACGTTAACATACACACATTCACACTACGCTAGTGAACCAGGCAGCCCACGTGGCTAACAGCACCTTAATGCACGTTAACATACACACATTCACACTACGCTAGTGAACCAGGACAGCCCACGTGGCGAACCGCACCTTAATGCACGTTAACATACACACATTCACACTACGCTAGTGAACCAGGCAGCCACGTGGCTAACAGCACCTTAATGCACGTTAACATACACACATTCACACTACGCTAGTGAACCAGGCAGCCCACGTGGCTAACAGCACCTTAATGCACGTTAACATACACACATTCACACTACGCTAGTGAACCAGGCAGCCCACGTGGCTAACAGCACCTTAATGCACGTTAACATACACACATTCACACTACGCTAGTGAACCAGGCAGCCCACGTGGCTAACAGCACCTTAATGCACGTTAACATACACACATTCACACTACGCTAGTGAACCAGGCAGCCCACGTGGCTAACAGCACCTTAATGCACGTTAACATACACACATTCACACTACGCTAGTGAACCAGGCAGCCCACGTGGCTAACAGCACCTTAATGCACGTTAACATACACACATTCACACTACGCTAGTGAACCAGGCAGCCCACGTGGCTAACAGCACCTTAATGCACGTTAACATACACACACTCACACTACGCTAGTGAACCAGGCAGCCCACGTGGCTAACAGCACCTTAATGCACGTTAACATACACACATTCACACTACGCTAGTGAACCAGGCAGCCCACGTGGCTAACAGCACCTTAATGCACGTTAACATACACACATTCACACTACGCTAGTGAACCAGGCAGCCCACGTGGCTAACAGCACCTTAATGCACGTTAACATACACACATTCACACTACGCTAGTGAACCAGGCAGCCCACGTGGCTAACAGCACCTTAATGCACGTTAACATACACACATTCACACTACGCTAGTGAACCAGGACAGCCCACGTGGCTAACCGCACCTTAATGCACGTTAACATACACACATTCACACTACGCTAGTGAACCAGGCAGCCACGTGGCTAACAGCACCTTAATGCACGTTAACATACACACATTCACACTACGCTAGTGAACCAGGCAGCCCACGTGGCTAACAGCACCTTAATGCACGTTAACATACACACATTCACACTACGCTAGTGAACCAGGCAGCCCACGTGGCTAACAGCACCTTAATGCACGTTAACATACACACATTCACACTACGCTAGTGAACCAGGCAGCCCACGTGGCTAACAGCACCTTAATGCACGTTAACATACACACATTCACACTACGCTAGTGAACCAGGCAGCCCACGTGGCTAACAGCACCTTAATGCACGTTAACATACACACATTCACACTACGCTAGTGAACCAGGCAGCCCACGTGGCTAACAGCACCTTAATGCACGTTAACATACACACATTCACACTACGCTAGTGAACCAGGCAGCCCACGTGGCTAACAGCACCTTAATGCACGTTAACATACACACACTCACACTACGCTAGTGAACCAGGCAGCCCACGTGGCTAACAGCACCTTAATGCACGTTAACATACACATTCACACTACGCTAGTGAACCAGGCAGCCCACGTGGCTAACAGCACCTTAATGCACGTTAACATACACACATTCACACTACGCTAGTGAACCAGGCAGCCCACGTGGCTAACAGCACCTTAATGCACGTTAACATACACACATTCACACTACGCTAGTGAACCAGGCAGCCCACGTGGCTAACAGCACCTTAATGCACGTTAACATACACACATTCACACTACGCTAGTGAACCAGGCAGCCCACGTGGCTAACAGCACCTTAATGCACGTTAACATACACACATTCACACTACGCTAGTGAACCAGGCAGCCCACGTGGCTAACAGCACCTTAATGCACGTTAACATACACATTCACACTACGCTAGTGAACCAGGCAGCCCACGTGGCTAACAGCACCTTAATGCACGTTAACATACACACATTCACACTACGCTAGTGAACCAGGCAGCCCACGTGGCTAACAGCACCTTAATGCACGTTAACATACACACACTCACACTACGCTAGTGAACCAGGCAGCCCACGTGGCTAACAGCACCTTAATGCACGTTAACATACACATTCACACTACGCTAGTGAACCAGGCAGCCCACGTGGCTAACAGCGCCTTAATGCACGTTAACATACACACATTCACACTACGCTAGTGAACCAGGCAGCCCACGTGGCTAACAGCGCCTTAACGCACGTTAACATACACACATTCACACTACGCTAGTGAACCAGGCAGCCCACGTGGCTAACAGCACCTTAATGCACGTTAACATACACACATTCACACTACGCTAGTGAACCAGGCAGCCCACGTGGCTAACAGCACCTTAATGCACGTTAACATACACACATTCACACTACGCTAGTGAACCAGGCAGCCCACGTGGCTAACAGCACCTTAATGCACGTTAACATACACACATTCACACTACGCTAGTGAACCAGGCAGCCCACGTGGCTAACAGCACCTTAATGCACGTTAACATACACACATTCACACTACGCTAGTGAACCAGGCAGCCCACGTGGCTAACAGCACCTTAATGCACGTTAACATACACACATTCACACTACGCTAGTGAACCAGGCAGCCCACGTGGCTAACAGCACCTTAATGCACGTTAACATACACACATTCACACTACGCTAGTGAACCAGGCAGCCCACGTGGCTAGCAGCACCTTAATGCACGTTAACATACACACACTCACACTACGCTAGTGAACCAGGCAGCCCACGTGGCTAACAGCACCTTAATGCACGTTAACATACACACATTCACACACTACGCTAGTGAACCAGACAGCCCACGTGGCTAACAGCACCTTAATGCACGTTAACATACACACATTCACACTACGCTAGTGAACCAGGCAGCCCACGTGGCTAACAGCACCTTAATGCACGTTAACATACACACATTCACACTACGCTAGTGAACCAGGCAGCCCACGTGGCTAACAGCACCTTAATGCACGTTAACATACACACATTCACACTACGCTAG
>CM040402.1:128754650-128764650 GCA_022702515.1 Ilyophis sp. 1 JC-2022
CCTCCTGCCCGCTCGCACTTCCTCTGTCCCTGTCCATCACATCCTCCTGCCCGCTCGCACTTCCTCTGTCCCTCTCCATCACATCCTAATGCCCGCTCGCACTTCCTCTGTCCCTGTCCATCACATCCTCCTGCCCGCTCGCACTTCCTCTGTCCCTGTCCATCACATCCTCCTGCCCGCTCGCACTTCCTCTGTCCCACTCTATCACATCCTCTCCCTCTTTCTTCACTCTTCTGTTCCAAAGAAGAATAAAAACAGAAGTCTTGGACAAATTTATGTAATCGGCAGTTTTGGTGATATCTGGCTTTTGTTTTGCGGGGGGGGGAGGGGGGACTAGCGCCTGGCTCAAGTGCAAAGGGCTGCTCCCGCCAATGCGTGAGCCAGAATGCGGTAACGGCCCGGCTCGGGAGAGCTAGCGGAACCGCAGGGCGGGGCTGGAGATGGTGGCGGTACGGCGTCTGAAGGCCGACTCTGCGCTGGGGAATACGCTGATATATACATGGTCTTATTCATCCTGGCCTTTCTATCGGCTCCAAGATTCCCAGACATGTTACAGCGTGGGGGGGGGGGGGCAGATGCCCGAGAGATCTCCGTCACATCAGCTCAGCCGGCACAAATTCCCAAAACTCTCCTTATTACAACACACACGAGCAGAGGGAAAACAGGACAGAATGCTTTTGGGGGGGTGGGGGGGGGTGCAGTAGAAATCTCGGCGGACGAAGTGAAAACAAATTAAAGGACCGTTAGAAAAAAAAAGGTTATAAAATGCAGATGCTGCAAAAAGAAAATAAACTTCAGAAGAAGTGTTTTTTTTAAACTTTTTTTAAGAAACAGGGTCGTCTGTGGAAAAGACATCAGCAGCAGAGGCAGGTAGGAGCACGGCACGGTGAAGGCCGAGATCCGCTACACCGCTATGGCACGGCACGGTGAAGGCCGAGATCCGCTACACCGCTATGGCACGGCACGGTGAAGGCCGAGATCCGCTACACCGCTATGGCCTTTTTACAGACGCCTTCTGCACTCTGTCCCAAACAGTCTTTCGCAATCTTCGTCCGTCTCCAAGTCGCCAATAATCTCTATTTTTGTCACCGTTATTCCAGCTTTCTACTCGTTTTCTCTCTACTGGTCGTTTTCTCTCAATTTCACATTTTTCTCAACCAAAAAAAAAGAATAATAATAAAAAAGAATAAATCTTCCACAAAACACATGATCTCAGATGGTCTCAGACTAAAGAGCAGGCCAGCCCACTGCACGCCGTCAGACTCCATCAACATTAACAGAGAGAGACGCGCAGCGCGGGACAGTCTTTCCACTGCCTCAGGCTCACACGCCTGAAATTAGAGCCAGCATTTCATAAAACACGTCAGCGTCGATGAGGCCACATCACACGTGCGACTCGGGAGACAGCGGGACGCAAGCGTTTTCCCCCGGACGCCGTGGCACGGGTCCATAGACCACACGGGCATGCGTGCGGCCGGATGAGCGCCGCTTTACTCACGTGGTTTTGGCGGGAAAGAGCGTTATGTTCAGAGAAGAACCCCATCTGCCAGCGCTCAACCTGCAGCCGGCCTGCGGTCAGCCAGAAAATTAACATAAACTGACACAATAATCGATGGGCTCTGGTCACGAAGCTCAGATCTGATCGGCCCGTTTAACCGGCGGGGAACTGGGTCCACAGTCAGAACAGCGCTTTTCACTTTTTTTTCATTGACCGCCAAACACACAAAGTTGTGTGAGAAACGACTGAGCCAAAGAGGAACAATAAACAAAGAATTCCCTCCAAGAACCAGGCATGCTGTGGGTAGACAATCTGGGCTTAAGAAGTGAACCTTTCAGCTTCAAAATGGCGACAGAAAATGATCATTCTGCTGAATATGATTCTGCTGATGATCCTGACATAATGGGAACAAAACGCAAATCTAATACAGAGCAAAGAGCCCCGAATAAACCAGAAATACAGCACAAACACCACAGAGCAAAGAGCCCCGAATAAACCAGAAATACAGCACAAACACCACAGAGCAAAGAGCCCCGAATAAACCAGAAATACAGCACAAACACCACAGAGCAAAGAGCCCCGAATAAACCAGAAATACAGCACAAACACCACAGTAGAGCAGAGATTCAATACAAGACAAACACACGGAAACCAGGAGCCAGACATTTACAACGGGGATGAAAATATTTGCAAAAACTTAAATTAATGATGAGACACTAAACCAGAAAGATGGAGAAAAGATAATATACGTGTGTTTTTGTGTAAATATTAAATTTTTCACATGGCTTAGTTTCAGCAGAAGCTACAGCATTACCAGGAGGAGCTCAGCAGCCGTTTCTACAGTCCAGAGAACTGGCTCCGTTCACACAATAAAGAACGAACACTTTTTCATAACCGACAGGCTGAATCTGCTCAACCCAAATTCCATGTTCCATTAAAGCAGTATAACAGAAACTGCTGAGATTTTTTCCCAGAATCCTCCAGTCTTTCAGTGGACAGAGACATCTCCACAGGGCAGCTAGCGGTGAGCTAACAGCCTGGAACGTGCTACGGTCTCTTAATGTGTCCTCACAAAAAACTACACATCCGTCAATCTCTCAAATGAGTCAAAGAAATATTCTCTTCCTGCTCCAGACTCACACCTGCTAGCGAGGTAACTCCACAGGTAACTCCACAGGTAACTCCACAGGTAACTCCAGGCAGCTCCTATATCAATCTCTATTTCAGTTCATTCAGCTAATTATAATATCTGATATTCAGTTCAAACAATAGCCCAACAGTAGGCATGTTTTCCAAGTTTGTAATCTTAATGCTCGCAGTGTAACTCAAATAACCCCGACTGACTATAACCTCAAGAGTATACCGATTTAAATGTAATTATGACCATTTGTAAAGTGTTACACTGCCAGAACCTCTCCACTGCACAGACCAGCTCCATACGTTAAAAAAACATTCATCTACCAAGTCTAGAGGCCACGAGAGAACAGAATATAATTCAAACAAACGTCCCATACGTCTGCTTCACAGGAATGCTGGGAGCTTTCTCAGATACCAGCAGAACGCTAACCTCATTCTACAAAATACAATTACCTCATGAAAAATTTACAATATAGCAGAATTAAATTAATTTTACATAATGCACAGACAGCAAAAGAGCAGGGAAGTGAGATAAAATATGTTTTATCCGATACACACATTTTTTAAAAAGAACAAAAAATTGTTTAAAAAATAAAATAAATACAATTTGTCAGAGTATCTGCTTTCTGACCCAAAAAAATTTCGGGAGTGAGAAAACGGGAACATCCTTTCTAGAAAAACACAAATGTAAGCATTTACATAATCATAAATGTGCTATGTCTGCTGACTGATAAAACAGATTTATTATGGTTAAAAGTTAAATGAGTTTCCCTTTGGTAAGAAGAGAAGTATTCTGGGTTTCCCTCTGGCTTGCAGGAGAGAGGGGTAATAACACCTTCAGCACTGAAAAGCTCCTCTACGTGAGATCAGTGTATTCCAGCATACGAGTGTGGCACGATTAACCCATGCTACTCAAATTGATCTTATCCATACGGACTGCTAACAAAATTTTTTATTTTTTCCCCTCATTTCTACGTTATAATTTTGAAAAAATCAAAGGGTTATAATCAGAATAAAAATACTGATGTTTAAAGGTTTAGTGGTGCTGAGGCCCGACCTCCACGGAGTCAAATAAAAACTGAAGAGCCGGCCGCAGCCAGAAAGCGTTTCCAGCGATAATATGTACTTAACTTTTACTACAAACCAAAAATGCACAGAGCACTAATTTCTAGAATAAACAGCTTGTTCAACTGCAGCGCGGATTTCTGGAATCTTCTTCCTGGAGTTGGTGGAAGGTGTGGATCTGATGGCAGAGATAAAACATGAAGAGCGCTCTGTAACGACACTACAGCCACGGGATCAGAGTTCATACAACGCTTCAATGGCTCGTTTAGACACTCATTTTATCTTTGCTCATTAAAATGCAGTTAAACGCAGCCGCTCGTCAGCGCTTTCCTCTCTCTGTCCGCCAGCAAAGCTGCATCGCCAAAGAACCGCTTGTGCAGCTGCCATAGACAGGCTGCACATGCCCGACTGTCCAGAGGGGGCGCTATCCAACCGGACAAAACCTTCCCTCCCTGGGTGATGCTACGGCTTAATTATGCGCCATCGTAGGGAACTCCCAGTTACAGTAAGGACTGAACTTCAGACTGAGAAAACGTTACAGCATCAAGGCCAAGGAACAGAGCCTCTCACCCAAGAGGCCCTACACATATCATTTATATGTATATAATATTTATTTATATTTTTTACATGAGAAATCTTTTAAATGGTTTTACAGCTCAGCTGCACAAGGGAGCTGGGAAACAAGGATTAAAACGGGAGAGTATGGACAATGTGAGCTGTACTGGATCGTGTTTACGGGAGAGTATGGACAATGTGAGCTGTACTGGATAGTGTTTACGGGAGAGTATGGACAATGTGAGCTGTACTGGATAGTGTTTACGGGAGAGTATGGACAATGTGAGCTGTACTGGATAGTGTTTACGGGAGAGTATGGACAATGTGAGCTGTACTGGATAGTGTTTACGGGAGAGTATGGACAATGTGAGCTGTACTGGATAGTGTTTACGGGAGAGTACGGACAATGTGAGCTGTACTGGATAGTGTTTACGGGAGAGTATGGACAATGTGAGCTGTACTGGATAGTGTTTACGGGAGAGTATGGACAATGTGAGCTGTACTGGATAGTGTTTATGGGAGAGTATGGACAATGTGAGCTGTACTGGATAGTGTTTACGGGAGAATATGGACAATGTGAGCTGTACTGGATAGTGTTTACGGGAGAGTATGGACAATGTGAGCTGTACTGGATAGTGTTTACGGGAGAGTATGGACAATGTGAGCTGTACTGGATAGTGTTTACGGGAGAGTATGGACAATGTGAGCTGTACTGGATAGTGTTTACGGGAGAGTACGGACAATGTGAGCTGGTAGAGCAGCATAACTGAGTGGGAAATCTACATAGTCCTTTAATTTTGCTAACCCATCTCTGCAGTTAACATTTCGAAATGTTAAGTAAAAATAATAAACAAATTAAACAGATTTTACCTGCAGTCATACAATATAACAACATCAACAAAAGTAAAAAAGGAAAAGACCATTAACAAACGACATCTACAAAAAGTAAAAAAAGTAAGATGATTAAAAAACACACATAACATAACTCAAAAACATCAATTGTTTTGAGTATTTTGGATTTAAAACAGTTTTTCCAATCTTCCGACGAGGCCGTTCATAAAAGCCAGAACAGTGAGGCTCCAGCTATTCTGCTGGCGCAGATTAGCATCAGGAACACAATACAAGCAACAGGAGGAATCTGAGCAGAGCAACCAGACCTGCTTGCCAGAAAACTTGAGAACACAGCGCCACTTAGAGGACGGCTGCCGTAGTGCGGGTGGCCCCAACTCTGACTGCTCCAACCTGGGCCTCAAACCTGGGCCTCAAACCTGGGCCTCAAACCTGGGCCTCAAACCTGGGCCTCAAACCTGGGCCTCAAACCTGGGCCTCAAACCTGGGCCTCAAACCTGGGCCTCAAACCTGGGCCTCAAACCTGGGCCTCAAACCTCTGCCTCTTCTAAACTGAAAGAAAGAGGCCGAATGCGACCACACTTCAAACGCACACGAATACGACAAAGCACAGGCAGATATGATCTTCTCTCTGTTCATTTTGCTCAAAGGACATTCAGAAAGACAGCAAGGTTTTTTTGAGTCAGTGTTTCCTTTCAGAAGTGTTTTGAGGCATAGAGGAGGATAGATGGATGAGCACAGAAATGGCACAGAGCCAATTTACTGCTGTGTTCCCATCTCCTCAAACACACTGGCCTGGGTTCAGACTCTGGGGCGACTTGGGTTCAGACTCTGGGGCGACTTGGGTTCAGACTCTGGGGCGACTTGGGTTCAGACTCTGGGGTGACTAGGGTGGAGGAAGTTCTGAGAAGAGGGAGGGTTGTGATTGGCCGCTGAGGCCAAAGACCCCTCCAGGTCACACAAAGAATAGGAGGGGCGTGGCCTCTCTTTATAACGGCGCATTTCCACACAATCAGGACGTAACAGACCTGCACTTAGCTCCAGTGTTGTGCTAGAGAGGAAGTGTATTTTTACCTACATTACTGAATGACAAGTGACCATTTTTAGAAAGTAAAAAAAAACAAAACCCAAACAAGCTTTGACAGCAAAGTGGCCTTTTATCACACAGGAAGAGGACTTTTGCCAACACTGAATTAACGGCTTCGTTTTTTCCGTCGTTCTTTTTTTTTTTTTTTTTTTTTTTTGCTGCAAGAGTAGCCCCGCCCCCGCACTGCAGGGTTTGGAGCTGTAGCATCACAAGTTTTTTTTTTTTTTTTTTTTTTTTTCTTTTTTCTTTTCTGCTCAGAAAAAAAAAAAAGAAAATAAAAATAATAATAAAGCGCAGCAGCCCAGAAATAATGCAACAACCCGACGTTCTGTGTTGACACAGAACCAGTCCGTGTGCACCCACTCCAGACCGGTTCTGTTGGACAGCAGAACCAGTCCGTGTGCACCCACTCCAGACCGGTTCTGTTGGACAGCAGAACCAGTCCGTGTGCACCCACTCCAGACCGGTTCTGTTGGACAGCAGAACCAGTCCGTGTGCACCCACTCCAGATGATCCAGAAATCTAGTCAACAACAGCAGCGGCAACAACAGAGTGGATGAGACAAGCAGTGGTTGGCTACTTCTCTGATCAGACGGACAGTGATAGGCTGGTTCTCTGATCAGATGGACAGTGATAGGCTGGTTCTCTGATCAGACGGACAGTGATAGGCTGGTTCTCTGATCAGACGAACAGTGATAGGCTGGTTCTCTGATCAGATGGACAGTGGTTTCCTGGTTCTCTGCTATGCCCACACACACACACACACACACAGGCAGTTTGGAAAGATGTACACTGTTCAAGTTCCTTCCCGATCACAAGGGTGCTGTTGTGGTTTCTGAAATGTACCACTTCATTTCTGCTGCTTAATATAAGACCACAAAATAATTTAAACAAAGCAAACCAGAGTGCATTTCTGTTACATTGTCCCCAGACTGGAAAACTACCCAATTCCTTCAGCAACGTCGGACTGAGACGAACTGAAAGAAACAGAATGGGGTTTGGAAAATCTGGAAAACTGAAATGCTAATCTTTTTATGATTAGTATTACTGTTCATTCACTCAAATGGTAATTTTTGGCTGGTGATTTGTGAATTTCTTTTTTTTGAAAGTTCAGTTTGAAAGAAAAGAAAAAGGTTATACGAGCACATGCAGTGTTTAAATGCTGAAGCTCAGGTCCTCATTGAGACAGGCTGTGAAAGACAGATCTGAGATTACACATTATGTTCACTAAGGCCCTTTCAGCGAATCTCACTTACTGGAAGCAACGATTGCACTTTACAGAACAGCTCGTAAATCGCGTCTTTACAAGAACCACATGACACATGAGGCCACCGTTCAAACGGTCGGTGGACGTGACGTACAATAATTGGAAAAACTAGAAACCAGCTTTAATAGTGATTAATATGAGTTACCATCTGTGGAGGGGGAGAGCAAGGCCTGTATTTATGGCCGAATGTCATATTTTGGACGGGGGTAAAGAAATAATCGATTTTGAGAGTTTGTGTGAGGGGATGAACAGAAACAGATTGTGGAGCATCGGGGATGAATGAGTCTACCAGCAGGATGTCTCAAACGGTCTCCGAGCTCTTTGGAGTGGGACGAACATGCCGGAGAGAGACTCGAAAGTACGGCAGCGGGGGAAGGGTTAATGACAGCACTTTGATGTGGATGTGAACGCCAGACCCACAATCCCCCAGGAGTCTGGAATGGCAGCGCATGCAGGCAGACGAGGGGAAGGAAACTCTGTGTGGATCCCTGAGCTGATGCATGCAGTGCGTTTCACATCAGAGTCTGTGAGAGACTGTACCAGCTACTTAGCCCGTCTGTGTGAGACTGTACCAGCTACTTAGCCCGTCCGTGTGAGACTGTACCAGCTACTTAGCCCGTCTGTGTGAGACTGTACCAGCTACTTAGCCCGTCTGTGTGAGACTGTACCAGCTACTTAGCCCGTCTGTGTGAGACTGTACCAGCTACTTAGCCCGTCTGTGTGAGACTGTACCAGCTACTTAGCCCGTCTGTGTGAGACTGTACCAGCTACTTAGCCCGTCTGTGTGAGACTGTACCAGCTACTTAGCCCGTCTGTGTGAGACTGTACCAGCTACTTAGCCCGTCTGTGTGAGACTGTACCAGCTACTTAGCCCGTCTGTGTGAGACTGTACCAGCTACTTAGCCCGTCTGTGTGAGACTGTACCAGCTACTTAGCCCGTCCGTGTGAGACTGTACCAGCTACTTAGCCCGTCTGTGTGAGACTGTACCAGCTACTTAGCCCGTCCGTGTGAGACTGTACCAGCTACTTAGCCCGTCTGTGTGAGACTGTACCAGCTACTTAGCCCGTCCGTGTGAGACTGTACCAGCTACTTAGCCCGTCTGTGTGAGACTGTACCAGCTACTTAGCCCGTCTGTGTGAGACTGTACCAGCTACTTAGCCCGTCTGTGTGAGACTGTACCAGCTACTTAGCCCGTCCGTGTGAGACTGTACCAGCTACTTAGCCCGTCCGTGTGAGACTGTACCAGCTACTTAGCCCGTCCGTGTGAGACTGTACCAGCTACTTAGCCCGTCCGTGTGAGACTGTACCAGCTACTTAGCCCGTCCGTGTGAGACTGTACCAGCTACTTAGCCCGTCCGTGTGAGACTGTACCAGCTACTTAGCCCGTCTGTGTGAGACTGTACCAGCTACTTAGCCCGTCTGTGTGAGACTGTACCAGCTACTTAGCCCGTCCGTGTGAGACTGTACCAGCTACTTAGCCCGTCCGTGTGAGACTGTACCAGCTACTTAGCCCGTCCGTGTGAGACTGTACCAGCTACTTAGCCCGTCTGTGTGAGACTGTACCAGCTACTTAGCCCGTCCGTGTGAGACTGTACCAGCTACTTAGCCCGTCCGTGTGAGACTGTACCAGCTACTTAGCCCGTCTGTGTGAGACTGTACCAGCTACTTAGCCCGTCTGTGTGAGACTGTACCAGCTACTTAGCCCGTCTGTGTGAGACTGTACCAGCTACTTAGCCTGTCCGTGTGAGACTGTACCAGCTACTTAGCCCGTCTGTGTGAGACTGTACCAGCTACTTAGCCCGTCCGTGTGAGACTGTACCAGCTACTTAGCCCGTCTGTGTGAGACTGTACCAGCTACTTAGCCCGTCCGTGTGAGACTGTACCAGCTACTTAGCCCGTCTGTGTGAGACTGTACCAGCTACTTAGCCTGTCCGTGTGAGACTGTACCAGCTACTTAGCCCGTCTGTGTGAGACTGTACCAGCTACTTAGCCCGTCCGTGTGAGACTGTACCAGCTACTTAGCCCGTCCGTGTGAGACTGTACCAGCTACTTAGCCCATCTGTGTGAGACTGTACCAGCTACAAGTTTGATCAGGATTGTATTTAGAGTAATGATACAGGTATCAGGAAGCAATGATACGGGTAGCAGGAAGTGACGTCAGAGATAGCAGGAAGTGAATGTGTGTATGTGTGCGTGTGTAAAAGCAGCTCACCGTGCAAAGGGGACCCTGACGGGCTGCTGGACAGGAGCACAGGGCTGCATCGTCCCCCTTGTTTGCCGCTCTGCTCCTGCTCCATCTCCTCCAGCCCGGCGCTCTTCTGGAAGCGGCTGACGCGGTTCACCACGCGCGGCGACATGTGTGTGCGCGCGCAGGCCGGCCCGCCGTAGGGGTTGATGGGAAAGACGTGCGAAGTCCCGCGCAGCGTGCTGATCACCGCCCAGCGGCAGTCAGGACTGAAGCAGATATCCTGTACCTGGGGGGGGCAGGCAGGGTGTGAGCTTCTCCACATCGCACACACACGAACACTCACACTCGCACAC
>CM040402.1:128767150-128772150 GCA_022702515.1 Ilyophis sp. 1 JC-2022
TACAGTGAGAGGCACAGAGAGCAGCTGCAGTGAGAGGCACAGAGAGCAGCTGCAGTGAGAGGCACAGAGAGCAGCTGCAGTGAGAGGCACAGAGAGAGCAGCTGCAGTGAGAGGCACAGAGAGAGCAGCTGCAGTGAGAGGCACAGAGAGAGCAGCTGCAGTGAGAGGCACAGAGAGAGCAGCTGCAGTGAGAGGCACAGAGAGAGCAGCTGCAGTGAGAGGCACAGAGAGAGCAGCTACAGTGAGAGGCACAGAGAGAGCAGCTGCAGTGAGAGGCACAGAGAGAGCAGCTGCAGTGAGAGGCACAGAGAGAGCAGCTGCAGTGAGAGGCACAGAGAGAGCAGCTGCAGTGAGAGGCACAGAGAGAGCAGCTGCAGTGAGAGGCACAGAGAGAGCAGCTACAGTGAGAGGCACAGAGAGAGCAGCTGCAGTGAGAGGCACAGAGAGCAGCTGCAGTGAGAGGCACAGAGAGAGCAGCTGCAGTGAGAGGCACAGAGAGAGCAGCTGCAGTGAGAGGCACAGAGAGAGCAGCTGCAGTGAGAGGCACAGAGAGCAGCTGCAGTGAGAGGCACAGAGAGAGCAGCTACAGTGAGAGGCACAGAGAGAGCAGCTGCAGTGAGAGGCACAGAGAGAGCAGCTACAGTGAGAGGCACAGAGAGAGCAGCTGCAGTGAGAGGCACAGAGAGCAGCTGCAGTGAGAGGCACAGAGAGAGCAGCTACAGTGAGAGGCACAGAGAGAGCAGCTACAGTGAGAGGCACAGAGAGCAGCTGCAGTGAGAGGCACAGAGAGAGCAGCTGCAGTGAGAGGCACAGAGAGAGCAGCTACAGTGAGAGGCACAGAGAGAGCAGCTACAGTCAGAGGCACAGAGAGCAGCTGCAGTGAGAGGCACAGAGAGCAGCCGCAGTGAGAGGCACAGAGAGCAGCTGCAGTGAGAGGCACAGAGAGAGCAGCTGCAGTGAGAGGCACAGAGAGAGCAGCTGCAGTGAGAGGCACAGAGAGCAGCTGCAGTGAGAGGCACAGAGAGAGCAGCTGCAGTGAGAGGCACAGAGAGAGCAGCTACAGTGAGAGGCACAGAGAGCAGCTGCAGTGAGAGGCACAGAGAGAGCAGCTACAGTGAGAGGCACAGAGAGAGCAGCTGCAGTGAGAGGCACAGAGAGAGCAGCTGCAGTGAGAGGCACAGAGAGAGCAGCTACAGTGAGAGGCACAGAGAGCAGCTGCAGTGAGAGGCACAGAGAGAGCAGCTGCAGTGAGAGGCACAGAGAGAGCAGCTGCAGTGAGAGGCACAGAGAGCAGCTGCAGTGAGAGGCAGAGAGCAGAGAGCAGTGAGAGTGGCACAGAGAGCAGCTGCAGTGAGAGGCACAGAGAGAGCAGCTGCAGTGAGAGGCACAGAGAGAGCAGCTGCAGTGAGAGCACAGAGAGCAGAGAGAGAGCACAGAGAGAGCAGCTGCAGTGAGAGCAGAGAGAGCAGCAGTGAGAGAGACAGAGAGAGCAGTGAGAGGCACAGAGAGAGCAGCAGTGAGAGGCACAGAGAGCAGCTGCAGTGAGAGGCACAGAGAGAGCA
The DNA here is from genome assembly GCA_022702515.1 of Ilyophis sp. 1 JC-2022. Taxonomy (NCBI): domain Eukaryota; kingdom Metazoa; phylum Chordata; class Actinopteri; order Anguilliformes; family Synaphobranchidae; genus Ilyophis; species Ilyophis sp. 1 JC-2022. Next base: position 128,768,713 of record CM040402.1, read on the forward strand.
GCTGCAGTGAGAGGCACAGAGAGAGAGCACAGTGAGAGGCACAGAGAGCAGCTGCAGAGAGGCACAGAGAGAGCAGCTGCAGTGAGGCACAGAGAGAGAGCAGCTAGAGAGAGAGGCACAGAGAGCAGCTGCAGTGAGAGGCACAGAGAGAGCAGCTGCAGTGAGAGGCACAGAGAGAGCAGTGCAGTGCAGAGAGACAGAGAGAGCAGCTAGAGTGAGAGGCACAGAGAGCAGCTGCAGTGAGAGGCACAGAGAGAGCAGCTACAGTGAGAGGCACAGAGAGCAGCTGCAGTGAGAGGCACAGAGAGAGCAGCTGCAGTGAGAGGCACAGAGAGAGCAGCTGCAGTGAGAGGCACAGAGAGAGCAGCTGCAGTGAGAGGCACAGAGAGAGCAGCTTCAGTGAGAGGCACAGAGAGAGCAGTGAGAGCACACAGAGAGCAGCTGCAGTGAGAGGCACAGAGAGAGCAGTGACAGTGAGAGGCACAGAGAGAGGTGCAGAGAGAGCAGCTGCAGTGAGAGGCACAGAGAAGCAGTGAGAGTGAGAGGAGAGCAGAGAGAGCAGAGCAGCAGTGAGAGTGAGAGGCAGCACAGAGAGAGCAGCTGCAGTGAGAGGCACAGAGAGAGCAGCTGCAGTGAGAGGCACAGAGAGAGCAGCTGCAGTGAGAGGCACAGAGAGAGCAGCAGCAGTGAGAGGCACAGAGAGAGCGGCAGCAGTGAGAGCCACAGAGAGCAGCTGCAGTGAGAGGCACAGAGAGAGAGCAGCAGTGAGACAGAGAGAGTGAGAGGCACAGAGAGAGCAGCTGCAGTGAGAGGCACAGAGAGAGCAGCTGCAGTGAGACACAGAGAGAGCAGCAGTGAGAGAGAGAGAGAGCTGCACAGAGAGCACAGAGAGCTGCAGTGAGAGGCACAGAGAGAGCAGCTGCAGTGAGAGGCACAGAGAGCAGAGCTGCAGTGAGAGGCACAGAGAGAGCAGAGCAGTGAGAGACAGAGAGAGCAGCTGCAGTGAGAGGCACAGAGAGAGCAGCTGCAGTGAGAGGCAGAGAGAGTGAGACAGAGAGAGGCAAGAGAGAGAGCAGCAGTGAGAGGCACAGAGAGAGCAGCTGCAGTGAGAGGCAGAGAGAGAGAGAGCAGTGAGAGAGCACAGAGAGAACAGAGAGAGCAGCTGCAGTGAGAGGCACAGAGAGAGCAGCTAAGTGAGAGGCACAGAGAGAGCAGCTGCAGTGAGAGGCACAGAGAGAGCAGCTGCAGTGAGAGGCACAGAGAGAGAGCAGCTGTGAGAGGCACAGAGAGAGAGAGCAGTGCAGTGAGAGGCACAGAGAGAGCAGTGAGAGGCACAGAGAGAGCAGCAGTGAGAGGCACAGAGAGAGCAGCTGCAGTGAGAGGCACAGAGAGAAGCTGCAGTGAGAGGCACACAGAGAGCAGCTACAGTGAGAGGCACAGAGAGAGCAGCTGCAGTGAGAGACAGAGAGAGCAGCTGCAGTGAGAGGCACAGAGAGAGCAGTGAGAGAGAGAGAGAGAGAGCAGAGAGAGAGCACAGAGAGAGCAGCTGAGAGAGAGCAGAGAGCAGTGAGAGGCACAGAGAGAGCAGCTACAGTGAGAGGCACAGAGAGAGCAGCTGCAGTGAGAGGCACAGAGAGAGCAGCTACAGTGAGAGGCACAGAGAGCAGCTGCAGTGAGAGGCGCAGAGAGCAGCTGCAGTGAGAGGCACAGAGAGAGCAGCTACAGTGAGAGGCACAGAGAGAGCAGCTGCAGTGAGAGGCACAGAGAGAGCAGCTACAGTGAGAGGCACAGAGAGCAGCTGCAGTGAGAGGCACAGAGAGCAGCTGCAGTGAGAGGCACAGAGAGCAGCTACAGTGAGAGGCACAGAGAGCAGCTGCAGTGAGAAGCACAGAGAGAGCAGCTACAGTGAGAGGCACAGAGAGCAGCTACAGTGAGAGGCACAGAGAGCAGCTGCAGTGAGAAGCACAGAGAGAGCAGCTACAGTGAGAAGCACAGAGAGAGCAGCTACAGTGAGAGGCACAGAGAGCAGCTGCAGTGAGAAGCACAGAGAGAGCAGCTACAGTGAGAGGCACAGAGAGCAGCTGCAGTGAGAAGCACAGAGAGAGCAGCTGCAGTGAGAGGCACAGAGAGAGAGCAGCAGCAGTGAGAGGCACAGAGAGAGAGCAGCAGCAGTGAGATCGTGTGTACGTGTTTGTGTGTGTGTGTGTGTGTGTGTGTGTGCATACCTTAGCTTCGGTCTCTCCCCGATGCAGGGTATAAAGATGGTGGACGGCGCTCTGCGATGAGGCCCAGGGGTGAGTGAGGATCTGAAAGACGTGGAAGTCGTGGCCCTGCGTGTCTGCAGTCACCAGCAGCATACCTGGGGAGGGAAATACACCTTTACCTCACCTTTAAACTCATACCTGCACAAGGAAACACCTTCACTATACTTTAAAACTCATACCTGGGGGTGAAACACACCTTTATTTCACTTTAAACTCATACCTGGGAAGGGAAACACCTTTTCATGGTCCTGCAATACGCGCTACACTTTTATAACCCCAGCCAAATGCATCACACAACAACTCCATCCTAAATCCCACATTAAACAAACACCCAAAATCCAGGGCCATCACAGCTCTGAAATGGTGCTATCCATCCTTTTACCCACAATCCCCCTCTCCCAACAGCAGCAGAGAGCAAGACTCAGAGAATCAACACAACCGCAGCTGAAACGATGTGTAGCCTTTTGATGACAGGGCAATTTATCTCCCCTCTTTATTTCATGTCACTTTATACGACAAAAAAACTACAGTCTCTACACTAAACAACACGCTGAGCAAAACCACACCAAAACAGACCAAACTCTGAACTTCTTGCCTATGAAAATGCGTTTGGGTTTTTAAAAATAAACCCCAAAACTGCACAGCTGAACTTTCAAGCACAGGGGAAAGGGTAATTATCCTAAAAACTAGAAAGCGTTTGAGGCCTGAGCCTACAAGCTCTACATCTCACCGCCATAATTTAACGCTACAATAATGACTCATTTGGCTGGTGGGGATGGTCAGTGTTGAGAGCGCAGCAGGGTTTAATTAGTAGGGAGCCTTTACTGGCCGGCTTGTCGAGGTCAGGATGGCGACAGATGAGAAGAAGTTGGGAACAGATGCAGAGAGCAGAGCGGGATGAAGCGGAGAAGGACAGATGCAGAGAGCAGAGCGGGATGAAGCGGAGAAGAACAGATACAGAGAGCAGAGCGGGATGAAGCGGAGAAGAACAGACACAGAGAGCAGAGCGGGATGAAGCGGAGAAGAACAGATACAGAGAGCAGAGCGGGATGAAGCGGAGAAGAACAGACGCAGAGAGAAAGAGCGGGATGAAGCGGAGAAGAATAGATGCAGAGAGCAGAGCGGGATGAAGCGGAGAAGAACAGATACAGAGAGCAGAGCGGGATGAAGCGGA
>CM040402.1:128777150-128794650 GCA_022702515.1 Ilyophis sp. 1 JC-2022
CACAGAGCGCTGAGGACGGACACATTCATTGGCTCTGAGCTCTGATTACATTTGTGTTACCTATTTAAAATCTAACACAAGAAAGTTACACACTCGCTTGGAAGAGTGTGCAAACTTTGTTTTTGAATGTTTGTCTTCTGTTGATTTGCGCCTTGTTAATAGTATGCAGTGTGCGTCTTCTCATTAATAGTATGCAGTGTGCGTCTTCTCACTAATAGTATGCAGTGTGCGTCTTCTCACTAATAGTATGCAGTGTGCGTCGTCTCACTAATAGTATGCAGTGTGCATCTTCTCACTAATAGTATGCAGTGTGCGTCTTCTCATTAATAGTATGCAGTGTGCATCTTCTCATTAATAGTATGCAGTGTGCGTCTTCTCACTAATAGTATGCAGTGTGCATCTTCTCATTAATAGTATGCAGTGTGCATCTTCTCACTAATAGTATGCAGTGTGCATCTTCTCACTAATAGTATGCAGTGTGCATCTTCTCATTAATAGTATGCAGTGTGCATCTTCTCACTAATAGTATGCAGTGTGCGTCTTCTCACTAATAGTATGCAGTGAGCGTCTTCTCACTAATAGTATGCAGTGTGCGTCTTCTCACTAATAGTATGCAGTGTGCATCTTCTCACTAATAGTATGCAGTGTGTGTCTTCTCATTAATAGTATGCAGTGTGCATCTTCTCACTACTAGTATGCAGTGTGCGTCTTCTCACTAATAGTATGCAGTGTGCATCTTCTCATTAATAGTATGCAGTGTGCGTCTTCTCATTTGGAAATAAAATTAAATATGAGTAATGAAATGAAAACAATGAGCCACAATGTTTCCCACCCAGTGACCGAGGGGTGTGTTCACCCCCCAAATCCACTCACCCTCAAGTACAAACAACCCAGCAGGTCAGAGTCAGCAGTCTGTGTGGGGGGGGCAAGCCTCGAGTACAAACGACCCAGCAGGTCAGAGTCAGCAGTCTGTGTGGGGGGGGGGGCAAGCCTCGAGTACAAACGACCCAGCAGGTCAGAGTCAGCCGTCTGTGAGGGGGGGGAAGCCTCGAGTACAAACAACCCAGCAGGTCAGAGTCAGCCGTCTGTGTGGGGGGGGCAAGGACTGCATGCGCGCGACACGTCTACGTGGGCGGACCGGAGTTTTGGAGCACGTTTCCATGGAGACCTTGACAGTGGCCTCTCTCTGATCTGGATGTGGGGTTCTCCGCCCGCTCTGAGTAACCGACATCCCAAGATGCCCTGTTTTTTCATTTTGTTTTAAACCATCTTTATGGAAACATAGTAAAAATGACAGATTGAGAGCGCAGCATCAAACCTTTTCACCAAACAGTGAGTCACTTTCCATCCACAACACACAAGAGAAAAGTACCGCCAACGACACGTCTCCTGACCAGCATGACCAGAGGGACACAGAGTTCAATGAAATCAGGAAATCTGAAGGGGGTAATTATGGGGTTGTCATGGCATTTTTTAAAGTGCTATGCTTTGAAAACAATAGTTGGGTGGTTTTGAAGAAATAAACACACATTTTAAAACACAACAAATCTTCTCATTTTTGGACATTTAAACCCTAAACACATTCACAGCTCAGAAGCCCAGTAACACATTGGTTGCCAGAACCAAGAGATTACGAATAAGATACGAACAAAATTCCCTGAGAGAAGGTAAAAGCCTCAGTAGATTTCCTAATGCCATTATGAACTGGAGCAGGTATACACGCTGAGACAAAGACACGCAGGTATACATGCTGAGACAAAGACACGCAGGTATACACGCTGAGACAAAGACACGCAGGTATACACGCTGAGACAAAGACACGCAGGTATACACGCTGAGACAAAGACACGCAGGTATACACGCTGAGACAAAGACACGCAGGTATACACGCTGAGACAAAGACACGCAGGTATACACGCTGAGACAAAGACACGCAGGTATACACGCTGAGACAAAGACACGCAGGTATACACGCTGAGACAAAGACACGCAGGTATACACGCTGAGACAAAGACACGCAGGTATACACGCTGAGACAAAGACACGCAGGTATACACGCTGAGACAAAGACACGCAGGTATACACGCTGAGACAAAGACACGCAGGTATACACGCTGAGACAAAGACACGCAGGTATACACGCTGAGACAAAGACACGCAGGTATACACGCTGAGACAAAGACACGCAGGTATACACGCTGAGACAAAGACACGCAGGTATACACGCTGAGACAAAGACACGCAGGTATACACGCTGAGACAAAGACACGCAGGTATACACGCTGAGACAAAGACACGCAGGTATACACGCTGAGACAAAGACACGCAGGTATACACGCTGAGACAAAGACACGCAGGTATACACGCTGAGACAAAGACACGCAGGTATACACGCTGAGACAAAGATGGCCGTCCGCTGAATTCCCCTGCATGCGCAGCTGTGCGTACCTGGGAAACGCACTGCACTGACTGCGTTAAAGCACACTGCACTGACTGCGTTAAAGCACACTGCACTGACTGCGTTAAAGCACACTGCACTGACTGCGTTAAAGCACACTGCACTGACTGCGTTAAAGCACACTGCACTGACTGCGTTAAAGCAGGGCTAATGCACTGCACTGACTGTGTTAAAGCACACTGCACTGACTGTGTTAAAGCACACTGCACTGAATGTGTTAAAGCAGGGCTAACGCACTGCACTGAATGTGTTAAAGCAGGGCTAACGCACTGCACTGAATGTGTTAAAGCAGGGCTAACGCACTGCACTGAATGTGTTAAAGCACACAGTGACCTGCTTAAATGTACAGAGAGGAACCCACAGTAGATTAAATGACAGGCAGCAGGAAAACAGGGCTGTAATTGGCAGCCTAACCCTTACCCTAACCTGACCTCCTGCAAAGACATGTGTCATTTAACCAGCGTGCTGAGGAGTGTGTGTGAGTGTGTGTGTGTGTGTGTGTGTGTGTGAGAGACAGTGAGAGAGAGGTCTGTTAGTAGACTCTCACAGTACACAGTCAGGGTTATAATGCACTGATCCTGAAGCTCGTAGGCCGTGGGATCCCAGCAGAACAGCACTATGACGGTCTCAGGCTCTCGCTCCAAAGCGCTGCGCTTCTTATACTACATAAGTTGAGAAGGGCCTCAGTACACCGGTCAGTGCTGATTGGTCAGTATCTCCCGCCCGGTGTGGTGCGCGGAGGGGGGAAAAGGAGGCCCCGACTCCTCCACACGCCCCCCCCCCCCCCCACACACCCCCCCGCCCAGACGGGCTGGTTCCTTGATCTTTATCAGTTGTGTGATTGAGTGGAATTATAAAGCGAGTCAGGAGAGCTCCCCCCCCACAATGCACTGCAGCTTCTCTGCCTCCTGCCATTAAACTATTTAATTTTGCTCTGGGACTCTTGCCTCATAAACCAGTAGAAGCAGGGCGAAGACGGGCAAAAAAACAAACCAATCACAGCTGCCGAAAGAGATGAGGTACAACACACATACACACAAGTGAGTGTGTGAGAATGTATACGATTGTGGGCATCAGACTACTAAAAGCCTGATTTACTCAGTCATTTAGCATGTGGAAAACCTTTTAGTACACGCAGAACTAATAACGCAACCAGTGATTGGCCATGTTATTGGTTTTGCATGTGCTAACGGTCTCGTAAATCAGACCTTTTTGAGCCCTCAAAACAGGTATTAGTTGCTGCAGGATAAGAATTTTTCCTTTTCTGTTGCCAATTTCAATAAAGAATTATTGCTGCCCTTATGATTTCTGTGTGAGTGAAATGAGGTGATGGTGAACACGTGCAGAGCTGACAGTTGGTTAAGGGTTCGGGTTAGGGGTAAGCTTTGGGCTTGGTGCAGCCTATTTACCTGAGGCTTACCTGAGGCAAGTCACCTGGGGGCCGTTTGGCTCGGCGTGTTTCCAACAGGGAGGTGTGGCCAGAAGAGCCGCAAGCCCTCTCTGTAAGTACGGCATCTCCCTCCAGAGGATTAACCATGTCCATAAAACTTCAGCATGTATGTGCTTAAGTCTACATGCATTGCACTGGAGATACCTGCTCCACAGGCAGTGGTACTCTACAGGCCGTTGCACTGGAGATACCTGCTCCACAGGCAGTGGTACTCTACAGGCCGTTGCGCTGGAGATACCTGCTCCACAGGCAGTGGTACTCTACATGCATTGCACTGGAGATACCTGCTCCACAGGCAGTGGTACTCTACAGGCCGTTGCACTGGAGATACCTGCTCCACAGGCAGTGGTACTCTACAGGCCGTTGCGCTGGAGATACCTGCTCCACAGGCAGTGGTACTCTACATTGCACTGGAGATACCTGCTCCACAGGCAGTGGTACTCTACAGGCCGTTGCACTGGAGATACCTGCTCCACAGGCAGTGGTCCTCTACAGGCCGTTGCACTGGAGATACCTGCTCCACAGGCAGTGGTCCTCTACAGGCCGTTGCACTGGAGATACCTGCTCCACAGGCAGTGGTCCTCTACAGGCCGTTGCACTGGAGATACCTGCTCCACAGGCAGTGGTACTCTACAGGCCGTTGCACTGGAGATACCTGCTCCACAGGCAGTGGTACTCTACAGGCCGTTGCACTGGAGATACCTGCTCCACAGGCAGTGGTACTCTACAGGCCGTTGCACTGGAGATACCTGCTCCACAGGCAGTGGTACTCTACAGGCCGACTGCTGTTGTGTGAGAAGCTGAACGTGTGCGCCCGTTTGGAAAGGGTGGTGAGATAATCCCACCAACAGGAAACGGGAGTTACCATTACTGCCGTATTCTCTGCGAATTCAAGCACTGTTGGAATAAGAGCGTCCCACAGACCGTCTCTCAGCTGCTCCTGACCGAAGCGTTGCCCACAGACACCAGCGTTCCTCTCCACTCTGCACAGGAGCTACACGCCAAAGGCCACCTACAGATCCTTACGCAAACGCTGCCCAACACTGCCCCCTACAGGCAGCCTCCAGCACTGTCCGGTCAGGTCACTCTGGGTCAACACAATGTGCAGCCTTACACATTATTCACAAACCTATTAGCTATGATCTACCATTCACTTTAAAGGTGGCTCATATCAGGGGTTCATGAGCCTTTTCCGTCTCAAAATTACATTACAGGGTTTTTGCCCTTTTCTCATAAAAAACATTCCAGACTATTTCCAAGACCTTTTCCCTCTTGGTTATTTTAACTTTTAACCTGACTTTCTATGTTTTCTTGGCATTTGTAAAGGTCATTAACTTCAATTCTATTGTATTTGTCAAGTGCTTTTCAGAATACTTTTACCAAAAATATAAAAATCAAACAGTTTAATTGTGTTTAATCATCTATCACACCTTTATCCAACAGCAAGTACAGTCTGTAGCTATTTAACACACCAGCACAAGGAAGTGTGCATAAAACAGGATGTGAAACACTATTGTAAAATGGAGATCTACATCAGACACAATATTAAACATCCTATTATGTTTATTTTATGTTGACACTGAATGGAGTAAAATTGACCTCAAACATAAAAGGAGGGTTAATATGTAATAAATGACAATGATCATAATTTTACCAAAAACATAAAAAATCAAACAGTTTAATTTCATCTGGAAGACTGAAATATCATATGAAATATGTAACTTGTGAAATGTGGAACTATAAAAACAAAATGAATCATAATCTAAATCTAATTTGTCTGAGGACCCCCTGTGACTCCCAAATTTGGTTCTGCCCTAGGACTTCCTCCTCCCCTAAGGTCAGGAGCGGGAGGTCAGGACATCTCTAAATGAAACGCTTGGCTGAACGACCCGTTCGCAGGCCTCGAGTTTCCTCAGACACTGACGTGGGAGTGGATTACACTGCGCTTTGGAGTGTTTCAACGGCCTCGACAATGTTGTGACACGGATGACTTCACACGCCGTGAATTATGGGTCTGACCCTTGACCTCTGGCCCTGGCCTCCAGGGCAGCTCTTTCATGTGACAAGGGTGTAACTGAGACAGCCGTAGCCCTCGGGCTCTGGGTTTTTTGAGCGTTAGCCGGGACGTCCTGTCCGCTGACCAACTCCTCTATAAAGGTCTCGCTGTGGGCATGAGGGAGCGCACACGCACACAATGGCCAATGAGGTCATCTGTGTGGGCCGGCTCCGCCCCCCTAAGCTCCGCCCCTGCAGCTCACTCATAACGAGGCCACACCCCCAGGAACCAGCCACGCCCACCTCTTACATGTGTCCATGACGACACAACACACACGTCCACCCCCCCACAGAGCTGACTCCCAGGTGGATGATGGGACCACTCAACCATAACCTAAATCATGCAGGGGTGTTCCATGACTTAAATAGCGCCATCCCTTACATTAGATGCACTTAGCGGACATGGTTTTCTAGAGCCACTTAAAAAAGTGGAGAACACTTGTGTTACTTTCAGGACCACAAAACTGCAATATCATCAAAAAGGCACAGAAAACCCGTTTATAATCAAATAAGCGTCAAGTTAACTAAACAACCCAGCAGGCTGTGAGAGTACTTCACTGCTGAGAATATATTCACCCACTTACATTGTTTTGTGACATATGCATGAATTATTAGCACAATATTATTCTGGCATTACTCTATTATTCAAAATAAATCCTTTACAGACTGTTTTTCTTTAATGACCTGTGTGTGTGTGTGTGTGTGTGTGTGTGTGTGTGTGTGTGTGTGTGTGTGTGTGTGCGTGTCTGTGTGTGCGTGTGTGTGTGTGTTTGTCTGTGTGTGCGTGCGTGCGTGTGTGTGTGTGTGTGTGTGTGCGTGTCTGTGTGTGTGTGTGTGTGTGTGTGTGTGTGTGTGTGTGTGTGCGTGTGTGTGTGTGTGTGTGTATGTGTCTGTGTGTGTGTGTGTGTGTGTGTGTGTGTGTGTGTGAGTGTGTGTGTGTGTGTGTTCTTTACTCACCGCTTGGATTGAAGGCCATGCAGGATATGGGTTTGTCATGAGCTGCGAAGTGGGCAACCACACCCTCCCCATCAGAGTCCTCCCTGACCATAACCTGAAAACACACACACACACACACACACACACACACACGCACGCACGCACGCACGCACGCACGCACACACAAACATACACACACACATTACTACTGTTGACTAGGGTCTATTCTAAGCACATACTGTCTTTATTAACATATTTATTAAACAGTCCACACTGCCCCTGTGTGTAGTCACTGCCCAGTGGACACAGGTCTGGTTGCTTTTGGCATGCAGGTGTGTGTAAGCAACCAATCACACTGCAATACCAACACGCTCATTCCTGTACTGCTGCACTGCATCTGAGCAGCAACTTCCACCCAAAACTGTGCTAACGGCTGATCTCAGGTCAGTGGCGTGTCAGGCTATATACAAAACTGTGCTAACGGCTGATCTCAGGTCAGTGGCGTGTCAGGCTATATACAAAACTGTGCTAACGGCTGATCTCAGGTCAGTGGTGTGTCAGGCTATATACAAAACTGTGCTAACGGCTGATCTCAGGTCAGTGGCGTGTCAGGCTATATACAAAACTGTGCTGTCCATTATCTGGGCTCTGTAGGGGAACCCAGACCCCCATTATCTGGGCTCTGTAGGGGAACCCAGACCCCCATTATCTGGGCTCTGTAGGGGAACCCAGTTGCGTCCTTTTAAAAATAATTAGTTCAAGGCTACTTCTGGGAAGTGATATTCAGCCAATTACATGACAGAGAGGGGGAGCTCTGAGTGCCCACAACCGACCAATATCATGACCCCCACAATCCCACAATGCAACACCATGAGCAGCGCGGTCAGGACTGGCTCCTGCTGTGAGAGGCATGCATTTATATTTTTAAAATATTTTTTAAAAACCTGCAGGTCGGTGTGGCCGATTTTCAACTGAGAAAATATACACTTCTGAGAAAAAACAAACCAATCCTCTGAGCTGCCTGGAAGTGTGTGTGTGTGCGTGTGTGTGTGTGTGTGTGTGCGTGTGTGTGTGTGTGTGTGTGTGTGTGCGTGTGTGTGTGTGTGTGTGTGCGTGTGTGTGTGTGTGTGCGTGCGTGTGGTCCGGAGTACCAAGGTTTCAGGAATAACCCCACTCTTGAAGAGTAGGAAAAGTTTAAACTTACACCAATTTTCTTCAGTTGCCCGCAAACTCAAAAAACTATTTTCACAGGTCATATTTGAAGAAAAATGTTTTAAAAGCAATTTGTTCCGTGTCAGACAGCATCGCCTGTTTGAGTGAAGCCCTCTGCATGTACAGTAAGAGATGGGCACATTTCAAACACAATTAAACTGCCTGTTAGCCTCACGCTCCATTAAACACTTTACACAAGAGGAAGACATCTGGCTGCTTCTGGTTACCCACAAAGTGTAAGTATAAATACAAATGTTATAATAAAAATGTTAGGCTGTTAAGAATATACTTTATGATATTTATACCTGTTTTTTTTCCTTTAACAAGACAGCCAGCTTATTAATGTTTTTAATGTTTCTGTAATCTTTGCGCAATTGCAAATGTGTCCTCCGAGAATTAAATAAAGGCTGATTGATTAATTGATCACACAGCTTATTTTATTAGTTTCTTTTGTCTCTAGCGACAGTGGCCCTGATTTGTCCTGTCCTGTCAGTCCAAACGCTATGTGCACAGCAGAGTAGGCCAGAGGTGTCCAACCCTGGTCCCGGAGAGCCACAGGGTCCGCTGAGTGTGTTGTTACTCAGCACTTAATTGATTTATTAAAGCAGTTGATTACACAGTTATCTCACCTCACCCGGTTTCTCGGGTCTAAAGCGGTTCTTGTATTTAAGAAACAAACTAAAGAACAGCAGCCCCTGTGGCTCGTCAGGACCAGGGTTCACCACCCGTAGAGTAGGCCCCCAAAACCCCTCCCCAAATTCACTGTACCTGCCCCTCCCCCACGTTGAGCGTGTCGATGATGGTGACGACGCCGGGGGCGTGGCCACCTCGGCGGGACGCACTGTGCGGAGCGGCCTCCTCCTCTGAAGCACCCGTGGGGAGCGTGCCGGCCAACTGCGTCACCACCTTCCCGACCATCGTCAGGCCCGACTTCAGCGTCTGCAGAGTTCAGAGCTCGCCCATTACCCAGAATACCTCACCAAAACATGCTTGTGCAGAAAAGAGACGTCTGTTTCACTGGCCATGCAAAGCGGAGGAAGTCAAAGTGAAGAATAAATGTTGACTGAAAAGAAGCCAGCGACAGAAACACATGTTCAGAGAAAAGTTTCATTACTAAGACGTTTGTAACGCAGCCATTCACGATTTAGTCATTTAATAATCTCTAACTGTCATTACACATTATTCACCTGCTGCGTGTGACTTTAGAGACTGGGTTTTCAACAAGGGGTCCGCGGACCACAGGGGGTCTTTGAAGGTACTGTAGGGGGTCCCTGACCAGACTTGATATGCAATGACCATATATAGATTTGAGAAAATATTTCAAATTATGAAATCTTTTTTTAATTTAAATATAACCCTTTTTAATTTGTGGGATGAGGGTCCCCTGTATGCCTGTGAGTCTGGGTTGGGGTCCCTGGATCAGAAAAGGTTGAAAACTCCTGAAAACCCCATAATGGGATCACAGAGGTGTTCCTCCACTGAAGTCCTGATATAGCTTAGATGCTAATGCTAATGACGATGACGATGAAAGCCCCAGGCTTCCGTCCCTGGCGCCTGGCCTGTGCCGTTAGCCAGCCGGGGCCCGCCCACAGATCGATAGCAGCCTGTTTTGACTAGCACTAAAAACTTGTGCGGTGATTACAAAACACATTACTAGCGTTGATCAATTAGGAGGCAAATGTTTTCTCTTAATAATTGATGTCCCAGCGATTTACACGCGGCCTGTCAGGGGGGCTTGTAAGAAGGGCCGCCGCTGAAGAGCCCAGAAACGCAGGAGCCGGGCGCCAAGGCCGACGCCGCGTCTGGTCCCCCTGGCCGCGAACACGCACCCAGTCCCTCTCCATGAACACACACACAGGGAGGAGACTCCACTTAAGGCGGCACCATCCACACAGGAGGTTCCACAGCCAATACAGCCCTCCTTTACACAGACTCCCAAGAGCCTCCTTAAAAAGGCCAGAGTCTGGCGGCCTCTTGCCTGAGGTTAATGAAACATGGGGTACCTCCCCCTCAAAGTGCTCTTCTGTCCCACAGGGTTAAATAGGATGATAGGAGCCTTGCTCCCCTTGACCTTTGACCCCTGGGGGTGCTCCAGAGGGCACAGTGGATAGACAGACAGGAGTGGGGGGGGGGGGGGGGGGTAAGTTTAAAGGTAAAGCTGTCTCTCTGTGTCTCTGTCTCTGTCTCTGTCTCTGTGTGTGTGTGTGTGTGTGTGTGTGTGTGTGTGTGTGTGTGTGTGTGTAGATTTTAACCTCGTTTGGCCATTTGGCGATCATTAGGGCTAATGGAGTTGCTCTCATGTGAGCCACTAGGGCTCGTTAGGGGAGGGGGGGGAGGGGTTACTAAATAAATGAACTCCCTCTGAGCATTATGGGTAGAGACTCCCAGGTCTGCAGACAGACAGAACCCCCCCTATGGGACACCCCCAGGTCTGGTCAGGTAACCGGGACTCACCTTGGCGGCACTGATGACAGTGGCAGTATAGGATTGGGCATTATCTCCACAGGCTCCGCCCCGCGACTGATGGCAACCAATCAGCTAGAGAGAGGGAGAGAGTGAGAGACGGAGAGAGAGAGAGAGGGAGAGAGAGAGTGAGAGACGGAGAGAGAGAGGGGGAGAGGGGGAGAGAGAGGGGGAGAGAGGGAGAGGGAGAGTGAGAGACGGGGAGAGAGAGAGTGAGAGACGGGGAGAGAGAGAGAGGGGGAGAGAGAGAGAGAGGGCGAGGGAGAGAGGGAGAGGGGGAGAGAGAGAGTGAGAGACGGGGAGAGACATGGGAGAGAGAGAGAGAGGGAGAGACTCATCAGTATCAGCATTAGGGGGCAGCTACTATAACCATTACCACTACCCCCCTCCCAGGTCATTAGCACATATTAGGGGGTATTTCATTACATCTGGGAGGGGGGTGGTCCGTGCATTAGGAGGGTGTCCAGGTTCCCCAGGGTGCACAAACAGGTACAAACAGATGAGATGTAACATTCAAACCAAATTCAAAACCCAACCGAAAACACCACTCTAGCTGCCCATAAAACATATCAGACCTGTGTCTGCACAGATACCCACCTCAGGCCTGACTGAACATCGCTCCAACACCACCCAGACCAGCCTGAACATCGCTCCAACACCACCCAGACCAGCCTGAACATCCCTCCAACACCACCCAGACCAGCCTGAACATCGCTCCAACACCACCCAGACCAGCCTGAACATCGCTCCAACACCACCCAGACCAGCCTGAACATCCCTCCAACACCACCCAGACCAGCCTGAACATCGCTCCAACACCACCCAGACCAGCCTGAACATCCCTCCAACACCACCCAGACCAGCCTGAACATCGCTCCAACACCACCCAGACCAGCCTGAACATCCCTCCAACACAACTCAATTCTCATCCATCTTATTTTCATTTCTTAAAACCATCTCCGAAAGAGAGCTTCGCTTACATCCCTGTTACTCAAGTAACGGTCCCTGAGGACACAACTGCTGTCTTTCCACCCTCCCTTTACCTGGGAGTCAGGTGTGAAAGCAGTCGGGCCAATCGGCGGCACTCATTGTTCAGTTCATTAATAGCCTGGGGAAAGCGCTCCCACCTTGTTCTCAGCGTAGGCTAGCCAGCGGTAACCGAGGGCGACGGGGTTGAGGTTGGGTCCGGGGCAGACGTAACAGCCTGGAAGAGAGGCAGGAGAGACCGCTTTAAAATGGCTCCGTTAGCCAGGCCCAGAGAGCAGAGCCCACAAAGCCCGGTTATCAGCCAGGCCCAGAGAGCAGAGCCCACAAAGCCCGGTTATCAGCCAGGCCCAGAGAGCAGAGCCCACAAAGCCCGGTTATCAGCCAGGCCCAGAGAGCAGAGCCCACAAAGCCCGGTTATCAGCCAGGCCCAGAGAGCAGAGCCCACAAAGCCCGGTTATCAGCCAGGCCCAGAGAGCAGAGCCCACAAAGCCCGGTTATCAGCCAGGCCCAGAGAGCAGAGCCCACAAAGCCCGGTTATCAGCCAGGCCCAGAGAGCAGAGCCCACAAAGCCCGGTTATCAGCCAGGCCCAGAGAGCAGAGCCCACAAAGCCCGGTTATCAGCCAGGCCCAGAGAGCAGAGCCCACAAAGCCCGGTTATCAAACTGGAATAGCGCCTCAGTACTGCATATCACTACAGATTTTTACATCGTATAGCCTGGATTAGCAGCCCAGTACTGCATATCACTACAGATTGTTACATAGTCTAGCCTGGATTAGCAGCCCAGTACTGCATATCACTACAGATTGTTACATAGTCTAGCCTGGATTAGCAGCCCAGTACTGCATATCACTACAGATTTTTACATAGTCTAGCCTGGATTAGCAGCCCAGTACTGCATATCACTACAGATTTTTACATCGTATAGCCTGGATTAGCAGCCCAGTACTGCATATCACTACAGATTTTTACATAGTATAGCCTGGATTAGCAGCCCAGTACTGCATATCACTACAGATTGTTACATAGTATAGCCTGGATTAGCAGCCCAGTACTGCATATCACTACAGATTTTTACATCGTATGGTTGGATGTATTTTTTTACTGAAGCAGGTTAAGCTTTATTGTTGTGCTGCTGAATCACTGCACTTTGTGGGTTGAGTTCTTTCACTAACGGTCTCTATAGGGACTACACTCTTCACCCTCGAGGGAATTACTGCACTTTGATCTCTGGTCTCTGCACTGTTTGCATTGAACATCACTCTGGATAAGAGCTCCTGCTGAAGGCCAGCAAAGCAAAGCAAAGCAAAGCAAAGCTGTGGACTTCCTCCGTCGGCTCGATCGACTGACCTAAAATCTATAATCATCTCCTTGGTCTTTGTGAAAGTAAAAATGAGTCCATTAATTTTACATCAGTCAGACAACTTTACAATTTCAGTCCTGTAGCACTATGACACTGGTATAAACCCTGTAAGCGCTGTATGCGACAGTAGCATACGAAGCTCAGTATAGTGTACTGCGACAGTAGCACACGAAGCTCAGTATAGTGTACTGCAACAGTAGCACACTAAGCTCAGTATAGTGTACTGCGACAGTAGCACACTAAGCTCAGTATAGTGTACTGCGACAGTAGCACACTAAGCTCAGTATAGTGTACTGCGACAGTAGCACACTAAGCACAGTGTAGTGTACTGCGACAGTAGCACACTAAGCACAGTGTAGTGCACTGCGACAGTAGCACACTAAGCACAGTGTAGTGTACTGTGACAGTAGCACACTAAGCACAGTGTAGTGTACTGCGACAGTAGCACACTAAGCACAGTGTAGTGTACTGCGACAGTAGCACACTAAGCACAGTGTAGTGTACTGCGACAGTAGCACACTAAGCACAGTGTAGTGCACTGCGACAGTAGCACACTAAGCACAGTGTAGTGCACTGCGACAGTAGCACACTAAGCACAGTGTAGTGTACTGTGACAGTAGCACACTAAGCACAGTGTAGTGTACTGCGACAGTAGCACACTAAGCACAGTGTAGTGTACTGCGACAGTAGCACACGAAGCACAGTGTAGTGTACTGCGACAGTAGCACACTAAGCACAGTGTAGTGTACTGTGACAGTAGCACACTAAGCACAGTGTAGTGTACTGTGACAGTAGCACACTAAGCACAGTGTAGTGTACTGCGACAGTAGCACACTAAGCACAGTGTAGTGTACTGCGACAGTAGCACACTAAGCACAGTGTAGTGTACCGCGACAGTAGCACACTAAGCACAGTGTAGTGTACTGTGACAGTAGCACACTAAGCATAGTGTAGTGTACTGCGACAGTAGCACACTAAGCAGTGTAGTGTACTGCGACAGTAGCACACTAAGCACAGTGTAGTGTACCGCGACAGTAGCACACTAAGCACAGTGTAGTGTACTGTGACAGTAGCACACTAAGCATAGTGTAGTGTACTGCGACAGTAGCACACTAAGCACAGTGTAGTGTACTGCGACAGTAGCACACTAAGCACAGTGTAGTGTACTGTGACAGTAGCACACTAAGCACAGTGTAGTGTACTGCGACAGTAGCACACTAAGCACAGTGTAGTGTACTGTGACAGTGTAGTGTACTGTGACAGTAGCACACTAAGCACAGTGTAGTGTACTGCGACAGTAGCACACTAAGCTCAGTGTAGTGTACTGCGACAGTAGCACACTAAGCACAGTGTAGTGTACTGCGACAGTAGCACACTAAGCACAGTGTAGTGTACTGTGACAGTAGCACACTAAGCACAGTGTAGTGTACCGCGACAGTAGCACACTAAGCACAGTGTAGTGTACTGTGACAGTAGCACACTAAGCATAGTGTAGTAGTGTACTGCGACAGTAGCACACTAAGCACAGTGTAGTGTACTGCGACAGTAGCACACTAAGCACAGTGTAGTGTACTGCGACAGTAGCACACTAAGCACAGTGTAGTGTACTGCGACAGTAGCACACTAAGCACAGTGTAGTGCACTGCGACAGTAGCACACTAAGCACAGTGTAGTGTACTGTGACAGTAGCACACTAAGCACAGTGTAGTGTACTGCGACAGTAGCACACTAAGCACAGTGTAGTGTACCGCGACAGTAGCACACTAAGCACAGTGTAGTGTACTGCGACAGTAGCACACTAAGCACAGTGTAGTGTACTGCGACAGTAGCACACTAAGCACAGTGTGGTGTACTGCGACAGTAGCACACTAAGCACAGTGTAGTGTACTGCGCCACAGCTGGGTAAAAATGTTTTGCGGTGAGGAAATTGCAGTTCTTACACAATTTCTGAGACAATAATAATACTGTGTAGGCTTTGAACACCATGTAACACACATACAAGTTCCACTGTACCGAAGTTATGCACACGCTTACCCTCACACATACTCAGACACACACTCAGAGAACGCACGCACGCACACACGCACGCACACATGCACAGACACACACACGCACACGCACACGCACACGCACACGCACACCACCTTAAAACGCACAACCAGAATTTAGGCCACTTACTTGTAACAAAGAATTTTTTTGCGAATGTGCAGCTATCAAACGCAGCAATCTTCTCTTGCAGGACGACAACGAGGATCCTACAGACAGAAAGAGCCATGAGAAGCAATACATGTGATACATTAAAGACCACAACCAAATACCTGAGAGTGTTTAACCAAAACACATAACTAAATCACAGCTGAACAACCACCCAGTCAGAATGAGTTACTGTGGAGTTACTCATGATTCAACAGAATGAGTTACTGTGGAGTTACTCATGATTCAACAGAATGAGTTACTGTGGAGTTACTCATGATTCAACAGAATGAGTTACTGTGGAGTTACTCATGATTCAACAGAATGAGTTACTGTGGAGTTACTCATGATTCAACAGAATGAGTTACTGTGGAGTTACTCATGATTCAACAGAATGAGTTACTGTGGAGTTACTCATGATTCAACAGAATGAGTTACTGTGGAGTTACTCATGATTCAACAGAATGAGTTACTGTGGAGACGCCTCATGATTCAATTATGTTAGTTAAGACTGTAAGGCAACTTTCTGTATTACACTCTAATGCAGTCTAATGTATGATACTGTTACATTCCACTACACTCGAATGCATTCTAATGTATGACACTGTTACATTCCACTACACTCTACTGCATTCTAATGTATGACACTGTTACATTCCACTACACTGTACTGCATTCTAATGTATGACACTGTTACATTCCACTACACTCTACTGCATTCTAATGTAAGACACTGTTAGATTCCACTACACTGTACTGTATTCTAATGTATGACACTGTTACATTCCACTACACTGAACTGTATTCTAAAGTATGACACTGTTACATTCCACTACACTCTACTGCATTCTAATGTAAGACACTGTTAGATTCCACTACACTGAACTGTATTCTAAAGTATGACACTGTTACATTCCACTACACTCTACTGCATTCTAATGTATGACACTGTTAGATTCCACTACACTCTACTGCATTCTAATGTATGACACTGTTACATTCCACTACACTCTACTGCATTCTAATGTATGACACTGTTAGATTCCACTACACTCTACTGCATTCTAATGTATGACACTGTTAGATTCCACTACACTCTACTGCTTTCTAATGTATGACACTGTTACATTCCACCGCGAAACTGCGCATTCATGTACGGGACTGTGCGTAAGCTTGCTTTACCGTTGGTTGCAGTAGAGGTCATAGATGGGTGTTTTGAACTGGATGGATTTGACCATCTCCCCTGACCGCAGCGAATACAGATCCACACAGCAGTAAGGCTGACTGGTCCTACAGGAGACATACACACTCATCAGTGGCAGTGCAGCAGTGCAGCACACACACACACACACACAAAATAACAGTGACAATACTCCAATTTCCAAAAAATACACACATTAATGCAGCAGTTGCCAAATTTTTATATTGAGGGCCCCTCAAACGATCAATTTGAAACTGAGTCTCTGAGCATCGGGAGAGACGAGATACCTCAGGAGATGGAGTGTGTCTGGGGGGTGACACTGCAGCGAAATTCTCACAGCCATAAAAAAAAAATGTGTCAGTCCCGCCCCCCAGGTATTAAAGTTGGTCATATACAGTCCCGCCCCCCAGGTATTAAAGTTGGTCATATACAGTCCCGCCCCCCAGGTATTAAAGTTGGTCATATACAGTCCCGCCCCCCAGGTATTAAAGTTGGTCATATACAGTCCCGCCCCTCAGGTATTAAAGTTGGTCATATACAGTCCCGCCGCCCAGGTATTAAAGTTGGTCATATACAGTCCCGCCCCCCAGGTATTAAAGTTGGTCATATACAGTCCCGCCCCCCAGGTATTAAAGTTGGTCATATACAGTCCCGCCCCCCAGGTATTAAAGTTGGTCATATACAGTCCCGCCCCTCAGGTATTAAAGTTGGTCATATACAGTCCCGCCCCCCAGGTATTAAAGTTGGTCATATACAGTCCCGCCCCCCAGGTATTAAAGTTGGTCATATACAGTCCCGCCCCTCAGGTATTAAAGTTGGTCATATACAGTCCCGCCCCCCAGGTATTAAAGTTGGTCATATACAGTCCCGCCCCTCAGGTATTAAAGTTGGTCATATACAGTCCCGCCCCCCAGGTATTAAAGTTGGTCATATACAGTCCCGCCCCCCAGGTATTAAAGTTGGTCATATACAGTCCCGCCCCTCAGGTATTAAAGTTGGTCATATACAGTCCCGCCCCCCAGGTATTAAAGTTGGTCATATACAGTCCCGCCCCTCAGGTATTAAAGTTAGTCATATACAGTCCCGCCGCCCAGGTATTAAAGTTGGTCATATACAGTCCCGCCCCCCAGGTATTAAAGTTGGTCATATACAGTCCCGCCCCCCAGGTATTAAAGTTGGTCATA